>JAGWEN010000807.1:0-55460 GCA_018703685.1 Orius laevigatus
CTAGGTGTCACGTGGACCTTCTAGGTGTCACATGGACCTTCTAGGTGTCACGTGGACCTTCGAGGTGTCACATAGACCGTCTAGGTGTCACGTGAACCTTCGAGGTGTCACGTGGACTTTCGAGGTGTCAAAAAGACCGTCTAGGTGTCACATGGACCTTCTAGGTGACACATAGACCTTCGAAGTGTCACATTGACCGTCTAGGTGTCACGTGGACCGTCTAGGTGTCACGTGGACTTTCGAGGTGTCAAAAAGACCGTCTAGGTGTCACATGGACCTTCTAGGTGACATATAGACCTTCGAGGTGTCACATTGACCGTCTAGGTGTCACATAGACCTTCGAAGTGTCACATTGACCGTCTAGGTGTCACGTGGACCTTCGAGGTGTCACATGGACCGTCTAGGTGTCACATGGACCGTCTAGGTGTCACATGGACCTTCGAGGTGTCACTTAGACCGTCTAGGTGTCACATGGACCTTCTAGGTGCCACATGGACCATGTGGACGTTAAGACGCTTCTTTTTCTTCAAGCTAAGCCTCAGATTTCCAAAGAATGCAAAGAAAATACACGAAAATAAATTACATAGTTTATTGTACAATTAAAAGGATTTGAACTTAAAACTTGTTTTCAACTTTTGGTAAAACTTCAGTAGTTCGAGACTAGTAATGAAGTTGAGAATGAAGGTATCGAAGAAATTTACAAGAATTGAAGTTTTTCTACAATTTTTAACCTAAAAAATATTTTAATCCATTTACTCTCATTAACAAACGAAAATAGTTACAATTAATATTTATTCTTCTTGCTTAAATTTGCCATTGTAGTACGGCAAATATTGTAAAACGGCTTTCCAATCCGTGATGTAGCAGAGTATTGCGCCTCCCGAAGCACCGAATGTCATCAGCGATGGAATCCTGAAAACAAAGAAAAAACGTCATCAAAAACCTTGAGGTATGCATGCTATGGAAAATATGATGAATAATGAACACCCTACACTCGCCAAAATTCTCATCGTCCCGATATCTCCTCAACAATACGTCCTAGCGAAAAAAGTGACTGAGCATTTTTTGTAGCAAATTTTACGAACTTTAATTTTGAATAGAGTCATTATTTCGATAGAGTGCTTAGTTTTCGAGTAATTTGCAAAAAACCTAAAAATGAGCAAAACACATCGATGATACGAAATCAGGCTCATATAACTCCAATATGCCATCCTTATCGATTTAAAACCAAACTTCAGGGGAATTGTTTAAAAGGATGAAAGAAATTTGACTCCCAAGGCCTAAAATCTATTCATCAGTCCCGAAAGAATAAGTTCCACCAAAACAAGAATCCCCAGAGAAAAAAAATTCACATTCTTACCACTTAACGCCGATTTCTAAATGTTTTTTCCCAATCGCACCGAGCATTTTGTCTTCTTCAACAAAAATAGACCAATGCCTTGAAAAATTGAAGGAAAATTTACAAATTGATTTTAGAAGGTTACGTTTTCTTCAGTCAATGCCATCATGATCGTTTGAAGCATTTATTTTCATTTCAATAATTTAGAAACGTCTAGTAATTAAGTAATTAAAAATGTCATTTAAAAAAATGTATTATAATTTATTAAAATCTAAATTTTAAAGTTCTATTCGATAGTTTTTTCATCGACTTGTACCGCGAACTTTTCGATTTTCATTTTTTTTCTTTGCCCCCTGAATAACATGCGAATATCTCGAAAACCGTAGGTCGTAAGCGAAAAACGTATAAGCACAAAATTAAGGCTTATTAAATGTTCTATAATTTTGATCTAATAGGATTTTTGTATGACCAAAAGTTTCTGAGATTTGAGGCGACAAAAAAGCGGGATTTTCGATCACCCTAAAATGTTTCGCTTACAAATAATCTCACTAGGCCGCAGCACAGTTGCCACTCCGCGCATCCTCGTTGTTGACCTGTGGCGTTTTGCTTAGTTTTTTCAGTTGTTTTTTTGATATAAACGAAAGTATGCGGACTTCCTATATTCTGACATAAAAGATGGACTCTGATTTCAAAGTACCAACGTAAGTTTTTTCATAATTTTCCTAGCTTACATAGCGGATTTCTTTTTATAAAATATAACCTCTAAATGACAATTAGCCTCGAGATTCTACCGAAGTTGATAGCCTTTTTGTAAAACGCCTTAAAATTCAAAATAATCTCAGAAGAAATAATTAATAAAATTATTCAGAGGTACGAAATATCAATTTAAACGTTTTGGGTACAAGGATGGCGATTTCAAGGAAATGGCGGATATATCTGGGAAGGTGTATCAGTATTTGCTTTCTGGGAATTAATTTACATACTTGGAAATACGCCACATACCTCACAAATGTTTTGTTTTTGATGGATCCAGTAACTATTACTTAAAATATTTTAATAATATAGGAAAAATTTATTTTTATAATACCTTATAGTGTCCCAATTTTGGTTGGAGGGGATTTTTTAACCCCTTACTCTACTTTACGTCAAATGACGCTTTTTATTTATTTTATAATTAATATTAGAAGTATTTAGAGCAGTTTGTTTGTTTTAGAAACCCTCGTTTGCAAAATTTGATACCTCCGGATGGAATGAAGTGGATTATTCCAAAATTAGATAAATGGGATCCAGAGGAGTTTGTCGCTCAACTTTACGTCGTTAATAAATTGATGCCTTCCTTTGAGGAGTTTAGCCGAGAATGTGATAAAGAATTAGAACAAATTCTTCAGAGGAGGCCTACAAGTTCGACTTACATCAAACGTTATATGACTTCTTTGTTAGATCGTAAGACTGGATGTCCGTCAGAGGACATCCCGAAAGAAATTCATGGTCCTGGAGATGGCGATACCGCAGAAAGCGCGGCTTCTTCAGTGGCCTCTACTGCAAAAGGAAAGAAAACCATGAAAAAAAGGCTTCGGGGTCCTCCAAGGGTTCATGGCGATACCGCAGAAAGCGCGGCTTCTTCAGTGGCCTCTACTGCAAAAGGAAAGAAAACCATGAAAAAAAGGCTTCGGGGTCCTCCAAGGGTTCAAGTCAGAAAGCTTGAAAAAGTGATCATGAATTTGAAAACTATGCATCGCAAATTATCGCCCAATCTTAAGTCAAAGCTGACACGTTCGCAGTCCAAATTTTGCTTCGTCCCTTTGCCTCGACTCAACCTTCAAAGTTTGTCAGAAACGAAATGCAATCCTTGAGAAGAAATCTTGAAGCATCGACCGACGAGAAATAAAAAAAAATTACTTCAGATCAAGAAGCGCAGCGCCGCAGACTTTTGTACTAAATATCATAAAAGCTATGAAAAATTGTTTTCTACCTTTAAGAAATTCATGTTCCTTTAATTACCTGTTCTAATAAAACAATTATTATTATTTACCTATTTTATTTTGCTGATTCCTATAAGTAACCTTTCTCGATGACCGAGCCTTCCCCCCAGTTGGGACCGGGCAGGGGAGTTTTTAAAGCAACTCAATTCTAATACAAGATAAACAGGTCAAATGAATAAAACAAAACTAAAAAAGCTTAATTTCTTTAATAAATAAAATAAGTGCAGTTGTGAACAATTTTGTTTTTAAACTATGACCGCCATAAAAATTAAGTCTTTATCCCATCACCTTAGGTAAGCCATTTTCATCAAATTGGATACAAAATTGACACATTTTTCCTGAAAATGAAAGCTTGGAAACACTGAAAATACATTTAAAAATTTCACGAATACACCTAGGTGATGGACTTGTTGGATGTCCTTTTAAACCTTAAATATGTTCAGATCTGCAAAAAAAAATGGTAAACTGGGGCAACTTTTCCACACGTTTTAACCCATCTAAACTAGTCATTTATTTAAAGATTGAACTAATATATTACACCTAGTTTAGAGAGAACCTGCGATTGCTGGCAAAGTTGCTCCAGTTTTTGGAATGTTAAATTAAGGTCATTGATGTAAATAAACAAAGTGTGATATGTTGAGTATCACACCAATCTATTATTGCACAATTAGTTAATTGTTGAACTCAAATAATTATTCGACTCTGAAAATGCAGCTCTACCACCAAAGTTACTCCACCAACATTTTAGTAATTAAATTATTTCATGTTTTACTTGTTATAAGCTTCCGATTTCAACAAAAGAACGTTTTAAAGTCCTAATTTAAAATAATATTTTCTAAATGTCACAACCATTGTACAACGTTGGAATGTTAAGTAAAAAAAAAAAATAAAAAAAATTTACAACCCATTCAATGCTGGAATTTTTTCCCTTTGAATTTGATAATCTTACCTTTGAGTGAATGGGGGACCAAGGGGATAAGGCAGAGGATCTGATCCACTCAAGATTAAGGAAGAAAAGAGCCTGAAGGGCAGGATTGGCAATGTTTAAAACATCAAAACACCCTGTTTTAAACACACATACATATATACAAGTATATATATATATATATATATATATATATATATATATAATATATATATATATATATATATATATATATATATATATATATATATATATATATTTTGCCAACCCTGCTGAAAGGCCTCCTAAATCTCAAAAGAATTGAGCATTCATACAAGGGAACCCTCCTCAACTCGTTGAGCACTGAATGGGTTAGTAAGTACCTCTTAAATTTAAAACTATTTTTCAAGTAATTTTGATAAATATTTACTAGTGAAGGGGATCGAGTGAAATACCTTCCAGGTAAACTTGCATTACCTAATAATTAATAAAATCAAGTCATTTTAAAAGTAATTTGTGGTTTACAAGGAAATTTCAAGACAAAATAAATTTTTAGTCTATATGTTTATAAAATCTAAATTGACCATGCATTGTCGACAAGGAAGGTAACCCAAAGTTAAGAGCGATTGGTCCCCAGCGGAGAGCTTTTTTTTCTAATGTTGGTTATAATTCAATTACACAAACGAAAATAAGCTAGAAAAACGACATAAAATACAAAAAGTGTGTTATCACAGAACAAAATATCAATTCACATATAATACCATTGGTAGATTCAGGAAGAAAGGGGGAGGAATAACAATTTTGCCCGAAATCCACCACCTACAGTGGCTCCGAAAAGTTTCCGCTAGTTTGCATAAAAGTAGGATTATTGGGGATGAGAAATGAGGAGAAGGTATGCAAAAATAGCGATGACTTATGGGAGTCACTGGAATAATAATAAAAAGCATAATCCCGCATTTAAATCTTGTCAAAAATAAACCATGGAATAAGAATTTCTCTGGTGGAAAAAAACAAAACAAAAAAAAACTTAACTAATGACTACAACAAGTAACGTCGACAACAGTTGATCTCCGGTTGATATTTTCTAAATTTGACTCGTCATATCGAGGTAATTCTTTACATCTTGCTTGCTGAAAAATAATAAACAAACTTAGGGTAGAAATTCGGTTGAAAAAAGGGGTCTTTTCTTTAAAAAAAAGGCTTAAAATCAGGCTGAAAAGTGTCTTTTCTCTTCAAAAAGGGTGAAAATCTGGCTGAAAGGGGTCTTTCCTAATCTAACAAGGTTCAAAAACTGTTTGAAAAGTGACTTTTCTTGTCAGAAACTGTCTGAAAAGGGTCTTTTCTGGTTAAAAACTGTCTGAAAAGGGTCTTTTCTGGTTAAAAACGGTCTGAAAAGGGTCTTTTCGTGTCAAAAACTGTCTGAAAAGGTTCTTTTCTCGTCAAAAAACTATCTGAAAAGGGTCTTTTCTCGTCAAAAACTGTCGGAAAAGGGTTTTTTCTCGTTAAAAACTGTCAGAAAAGTGGCTTTTCTTGTCAAAAAAGTGTCTGAAAAAGCTCTTTTCTTGTAAAAAACTGTCTGAAAAGGGTCTTCTCTTGTCAAAAAACTTTCTGAAAAGGGTCTTTTCGTGTCAAAAACTTTCTGAAAAGGTTCTTTTCTTGTCAAAAACTGTCTGAAAAAGCTCTTTTCTGGTTAAAAACTGTCTGAAAAGGGTCCTTTCTCGTCAAAAACTGTCAGAAAAGGGTCTTTTATCGTCAAAAACTGTCTGAAAGGGGTCTTTCCTCGTCAAAAACTGCCAGAAATGGGTCTTTCATCGTCAAAAACTGTCTGAAAGGGGTCTTATCTCGTCAAAAACTGTCTGAAAAGGGTCTTTTATCTCAAAAACTGTCTGAAAAGGGTCTTTTATCGTCAAAAACTGTCTGAAAGGGGTTTTTTCTCGTCAAAAACTGTCTGAAAGGGGTCTTTTCTCGTCAAAAACTGTCTGAAAAGGGTCTTTTCTCGTCA
Organism: Orius laevigatus; assembly: GCA_018703685.1. Taxonomy (NCBI): domain Eukaryota; kingdom Metazoa; phylum Arthropoda; class Insecta; order Hemiptera; family Anthocoridae; genus Orius; species Orius laevigatus. Next base: position 6,228 of record JAGWEN010000807.1, read on the forward strand.
AAAACTGTCTAAAAAGGGTCTTTTCTCGTCAAAAACTGTCTGAAAAGGCTCTTTTGTTGTCACAAACTGTCTGAAAAGGGTCTTTTCTCGTCAAAAACTGTCTGAAAAGGCTCTTTTGTTGTCAAAAACTTTCTGAAAAGGGTCTTTTCTCGTAAAAAACTGTCTGAAAAGGGTCCTTTCTCGTCAAAAACTGTCTGAAAAGGGTCTTTTCTCTTTAGTAGAATTTTACCTCCATCAATTCTGCTGCTATTTGAACAAAAAGTTTTTCCACATTATCAGATTCCTTAGCTGACGTCTCTAAATAATACATATTATGCCTCTGAGCAAAATCTTCCCCTACATGTGTAGGAATTTCACGATCATCACGGTCAATTTTATTACCTAAAAAACAATAAAAAGTGAGAAAAACAGCTTGCAGTGCCTTTATCAAGATGACCTTACCTACTAAAACCCTGAGTACTTTGCTACTAGCATATTCTTCTATTTCTCTCAGCCAGTCTGGCAAACAATCAAAAGTTGGCTGACAACTAATATCATAAACCAATATCAACGCATGTGCCGATCTATAATAGCTTTGAGTAATCGATCTAAACCTTTCTTGTCCAGCAGTATCCCATATCTGCAACTGCACCAAACAATAAAATAAAAAATAAATTACTAAATTTTCTTTTAGGTACATAATATCAAAAGTATTGGTCCTGGAGCTTTCCCAGAGACACGAACTTTCTCAAAGGTCTACAGATTTCAGGAGATCCATAAATTTCCGGGGAAATGAATCCTTTTTTTTTCTAACATAACTTGAATTTGGTGATAATTTTATGAAAATGGGACTAATTTCACTCAAACACATTATAATTACCTAATTAGTTAATTAATTATTTTTTGGAGAAAAATTTTTTTCTTCAATCATAACTTGAATTTGGTAATAATTTTATGAAAATGGGACTAATTTCACTCAAACTCAATAGAATTACCTAATTAGTTAATTAATTAAATAATTAATTTTTGAAAAAAAAATTTTTTTTTGCAATCATAACTTGAATTTGGCGATAATTTCATGAAAATGGGAAAATTAAGTTAATTAGTCATATTTACCTAATTAAATAATTAATTAATGAAATTTAATCGGGATCACGTGAAGATTATTTGGTTAAAATTTGGTGAAGATCGGACCGGTAGAAAGCCCGTAGCACATTTTTGCAAACTTTAGACAGACGTATCTCCGCCATTTTGTCGAATTTCAAAAATCGCTCTCGTCACTTTCAAGATAACCAGGGAAGGAAGATTGTGTGAAAATTTCGTGAAAATCGGATGAAAATTGTGGCCGTGAAGTGTTCCGGAAAAAAGGCGACGGACGGCCGGCACCACAGGCTAAGTCATGTCCGACAAAGATCAAAAGTCAGTTTGACCCTAGGGGGTCTGGAAGACCCTTCCCCGAAAACCCGAATCCGACGGTATTACAATAAATTCTCTTTGAGAAAGTTAATTCCACAATTTTGGATGATTTGATTGAATATCTTTGGAATTGAATTACGGGCATTTAAATTTTAAGTTATGAAATTGAACGTACCTTAATTTTTTCATTACCAATTTCTACAGTTTTTATCATAAAATCGACACCAATAGTTGCCCCCTGTCCTGGTGGAAAGAGACCCTGAAAAAATTAAATCATGAAAGAGCCATGTCAATGACTTTTTAAAAAACATTCTATAGTACAGAGGTTCCCAAACTATTTCACAGTGCGCCCCTCTTTTAAACAAATGAAAACTTGTGCGCCCCCCCCCAAAAAAAAAGTTTTGAAGGTTAATTTTGAGGTTTTTGGACGAAAATTGGGCTTTGCAAATGTTGATTTTGAGTTTTAAGACGAAAATTGGGCTCATATAATCTTGATTTTGATATTATTGATGGAAAATGTCTCTTGAAACTATGATTTTGAGGTTTTTGGACGAAAATTGGGCTTTAAAAATGTTGATATTGGGGTTTTTGAAGAAAATTTGGCTCTTGAAACCTTGATTTTGAGATTTTTGACAAAAAAAAGGCTCTTAGAACTTCGATTTTAAGGTTTTTGGACGAAAATTGACTCTTTGAAGTTGATTTTGAGGTTTTTTTTAACTAAAATTAGGCTCTTAAACCTTTGATATTGGGGTTTTTGGGCGAAAATTGGGCTTAAAAAATGTTGATTTTGAGGTTTTTGATCAAAATTTGGCTCTTGAAACCTCGATTTTGAGGTTTTTAACGAAAAATGTCTCTTAAAACTTCGATTTTGAGGGTTTTTCACCAAAATTGGGCTTCGCAATTAATGTTGATTTTGAGTTTTATGACGAAAATTTGGCTCTTAAAACCTCGATTTTGATATTTTAGACGGAAAATGTCTCTTAAAACTTTGATTTTGAGGGTTTTGACGAAAAATGGTCTCTTAAAATGTCGATTTTGAGGTTTTTGATGAAAAAATAGCCTTAAAATATGTTCAGAAAGAAGAAAAAAAAAATTAACTTTTTTGGGGGATATTGGCCCCCTGGGAACAGCTTACGCCCCCCAGTTTGGGAACCACTGCTTTAGTACTGCACACATTCTACAGAATAGATTCCATAGTATATATGGAAACAAGGATTTCTGGTGGCCTCCGAGTACTCCCCTACTCTAATTTTATTCGAGTACCTTCATTTTTTTTCTTAAACAAATCATCGGGTTATTATCGATTTTAATGATTTTCGGTTGTTTACTTTTGCGGTTTGGGTTTTTCATGGACAATCCCTTAATGAGCTTCTTTGGGTCAAGTTTACAGTTTATGGGGACAATTGTAGGTTATTGAATTTTTCTAATTATCTACAAGATTATCGAATAATTGAGTCAATTATTTTCATGCCTTCTTTTCCAAGATTTCGAATAAATATTGATACTTTACATATTGATTTGAAATATTTTTTCGTAGTGCATAAGGTATTCCATAGATCATGTATAATATAAACCATCGAATATTAGTGGCCTTTATGGCAATCCAGGCGAATTCGGGTACAAAAAATCAAATTAAAAATGAACTTACCTGGGTAAACCTTCTGACAAGACAAGTTTTTCCTACACCAGCATTCCCAACAAGAACGACTTTGAATAAAAACTTGTAGTCTTCCATTCTCAAAAATTTTATTCTTTCAAGGGAGCTAAAAAATCGAATTAAAGAAAAAGAAAATGCATAAAACTCAATCCACCTGTTTTTCTAAAAACTCAAACGTGAGTCATCTTTGAATTTCGGAGTTGTTGGGAAATAAGGGGCGAATGAAAGGAGGTAGGAAGTGTGAGGATAAAAAAAAGCGTAAAAGGAATTTCCCAACAAATAATCGAGTGGAAAAAAACGGTCATTTAAATGGGAACATTTGGAAAAAAGGAATTATTGACATGAATCTTTGGTTTTTGAGGGCTCATATGGAAGGAAAAAGCGAAAAACGGGTTAGAATAGATCAAAATTAAATTTATCAGACGTAAAAATACCAAAAATTGAAGATGATGTTATGTTTTGCTTTTGGAGTGAAGTGTCAAGTCTGCCCTGATAGATAGCAGTTGGGAAGGTTTCACCAAAACAGTGTGACCAACAACAATTAATTTCCCCATTCTCACAAGGAGGATTCTGGATGTCAATGACTTTCCGAGTGATCTATGTGCAATTTTTGCTTAATTTTTAAATAATTAACGCTAATTTTATTTTATTTTATCTAGTTTAAATTCCGATAAAGCTCTTTACGAACGTCTCCCATCCGCTAGATGGTGAGACCTGGTGAAACACTGAAGGGGGGGGGGAGGTCTGACGTTTTTGTCCCACAATTTCTATCGACATCTTAGGCCTAAGTTAGTTTTTGCCTTTTTGAGCCCAAAATATTAAGTTTTCAGAATCAAAGTATAAATACTTTTTTTAACTCGATAAAATTATCTAAAATTTAAGACCAGCCCCGTTTCTGTAGGTTAAATAATTTCGGAGATACAGCTTATTAAAATTTACCAATTTTTAAAAATCGACAAATTTTTTTGTATATTTCATTGTCATCTAAGACATAACTAATTTCATGAAAAATGACTTTTTTACCAAGGGATATTTTGTCCGCTCAAAAATGTACCCCCTACTAAAACTTGCATAATCGTTTCGGACATCCAAAAGTGCGATCGATTTCACTAATTATAACATGGGGTTCTCATTTAAAATAACGAAGTTTGTGTCTGTCTGGTCCACCCTGTACGTAAAAATTAAAATCTGTCAATTGAAATGGATTCCCAGTCAAAAAATAAGGGGGGTTTCCTTCTAACATTTTTTTGTAGGACCAACCATGTGGCCGAAAAATGGACAATGTCCATGATTTAATGGGATCGCCCCTTTGAGTGACATCTGACGTAGGGTTTTCTCATTTCTCCCACTCTAGGTCTAGGGTTTTTAGTATCCTTGATCTTATCCAATCATATCGCTTTTTTCATATAAGTGTCCCTCATTGGAGGAACCAATACATTGGACCAATACTTCCAACAATCGAGCGTTTTTGAGAGTTTTTACAAGGAAAACGAAGTTTTAATGAGTCGAACTGTTTATTTGAAATCGTAAAACGAATATTTTACAAAGATATGAGAATAATTAAAATACAATAAATATTTAGAAACAGTTGGTATGTTTTAAAATACTGGGTAGAGTGAATAAACAATATACTAATAAAAAATAATAACAAATAATGAAAATAACAATAATTACTATGTAATCAACACTATAACAAAAAAATAAAATATATAAATTAATTTTTAAAAAATTAACAGCAATATCAATGGTAATATATTTACGACCTACATTAGGAATAATGTCTAATAAGTATTTTGCTGTGTGGGTAATTGACAATATAATTATGTAATAATTTTTTTTTGGTACTGTGGGTGTGTGCCGAATATAGAAATTAGGCTTCATTGAAAAACTAGTATTTTAAGGCAAGAGACTCCAACATTGTGGTTTTTAGATTATCAAAAATAGTTTAAAAAATAGTAGTGTCTAGTAGTTTTAGAGTTGGAGTTGAATATTTTATTTATTAAACTGTAGTTTCAAGGTCGTCTGAGGAGTTCTGAAATCGTTCTTGACCTGAAAAACAAAAAGAAAAATTCAGATTTGTTATTAAAAAAAGTGAATCGCTATTCTAGAAGTTATTACTTTCTAAATAAGATGCTAATTGGAAATCGTTTGCTTCAAGAGCTAATGCTTTGGCCGTATTCCCATGCTGATCGACTTGATCCAAGCTTGCACCGCCAGCAACAAGCATGCAGCATATGTTTCGATGTCCATTTCTTGCAGCTTTATGAAGAGCTGTCTCCCCTCTACAATAACAAATTCGTTTTAAGTTATATGCTATCTATTTTAATTTGATTCAAACATATTTTTGTACCTAAAATCACCTCTTATGCTATACATATCTATGCTAATTAAAAAATTGAAAGTTAATTATTTTACAGTTTAGACCATTTCGTCACCCATAATTGCAAAATAAAAAAAAATATATATATATATATATATATATATATATATATATATATATATATATATATATATATATATATATATATATATATATATATATATATATATATATATATATATATTATATATATAGTTCCTAAAACCCATGCCACTCAATTCTTTGAAAACCCCTGATAACCAATGTTAAAATTAGGAAAATTTCGGTAAATCGTAACTTTTTACAACTATTAAATTACATTCTTTCCCTAAGTGCATATTATTATGTATAATTATACAATATATTTTAGTTTTTATTCTATAATGGTATTTAAATATAAGCTTTATTTAATATATAAAATCTACTAGATAAGGTGTTTTGTACTATCATGCTTCAAAGCTTTCAAAACAACTCTTTGTAGATATAGCCATCTTAGAACTAAAAAGGCAGAAAATGCTGATTACGAATCTGAAGTTTGCTAACAAAGATTTTGTCCAACCTTGTCAAAATCGCGAAAAAAGTCAAAATTTTGGTATTTTTTGAATATATCTAAAAAACTATAGGATTCGTAATCAGCGGCCCAAAAAACATAAAATGACATGGATATTGTCTTCTAAATTGCCTGGGCTAATAGAGTAGGAGACTATCGTGATTTTAGATAAAATAGAATTTTTAAAAATGGAGGGTCTCATTTATCCAAGTTATGAGATCAAACGAATTAGGGATTTTCTGTATATAAAGAAGGGGACAACTGTGTGCATAATGGTTGAAAAAAATAAAAAAAAATAAAAAATAAGGTTTCATTCATAGTTTGAAGTCTGTGTGATTACAGAGCAGTGCTTTCAATAATTCATAAAACTACTGGCATTGGAACAAGAACAAAGTATAAAATCGTAAAAATGTGAAGATTCCAGCCTACTACTAGGGAGAATAGAGACTGTACGTCTTGAGGATTTTTGAGCTATAACTACGTCTTACTTCTCATTGTCGGCCATGTTAAGAACGGAATGAGGAGCACTAGCAAGTAAATATTGAACAATATCTTTAAAGCCATTACAAGCCGCATGATGTAAAGCAGTTTGTCCTGAAGAATCGATGGAGAGCAATGAATAACCTTGGCTGTGCAACTCTTTTAACTGTAAAAATTTATACAAAAAAAAAATTCGATAAGCATTTTAGAAAGTTGATCAATAAAACCGGTAAAATTGCTGTCGTGAAAGAAAAACTCAACGATTCTTGTTCCATTCCAGCATAGCCTTGTTTCGTGCTAATTTATGGTATAATGTAAAAACATGGTTTGACAATTTTCTATATTTTTAAAGCTTTTCAAAAAGTTCTTATATAAATGAAAAGATGTGAAATTTTGAAAATTTGAGAGGTTATTTAAAAAAATCTAAAAAATATTCCGTCTTCATGGTAACTAGGGCCTGTTGAATTTTGTTGTCACCAAATGTACACATCGATTTACTTACTGCTTTAATATCACCTTGCTTTGCTGCTTTTATGATTTTATCAGTGTTTTTTTCAAGGAGGATTCTGAAGAATAAAATTAAAAATTAAAAAAAAGAAGCTATTTAAGCGAACCTTTTATAGTTGGCAGCGTTTTCCAGATTGCTGGCAAAAGTGGGACTTGCCAGGTCTAAGTTGGTTTTAGTAATGTTCGCATTCGTTGGAGTGCTAGCTCTAGTCGGAGTGCTAGCTTTCGTTGGAGACTTATTAGTTCCGAAGACATCGTCAAAACTGGAGTCATTCGGTTGAGCTTCAGTGCTGCATCATTTTATGAAATTTTCAAATTTTTCGATTTTTTTCCATCAAACCTCATATTGGCAGTCTTTTCTCCTCTCAGGCTGGAAACTTTGATTTCGATCGCTTGAGGAGCCAGAGTCTCATCAACGCCTTCATCGTCGGAGACCGCAGGTAAAGGATCGAGTATGTACAGCGCATCTGAAGCGATATCCGTCACATAATGTAAATGCTCCTGAGCACGGTCAATCCGAAAAAATCTTTCCGCTGTGCAAGCTAAAAAAAAGTTTTTTTCAATATCATCATCAACAATCTGTGGCATGAAGAATAGTCGCAAAAAGCGGAAGAAAATTAGTTTCAGCTATCTTTGCCAGCTCTGTAAAGCTTTAATCCTTGGTCGCAGGCAATTTTTAGTCACACTAATACCTGCCAATTTATTCAAATTACCTCAACATTTCTTTTGATGAATAAAATTGTTTATAATTAAAATAATTTTGACAAATTCTTCCTGGCAGTAGATGCTGGCCTTCGTCTAATTGAATCTGGCTTTCTAGAACGAAATGAATTCTTAATTTTTGCGACAGCAAACTAGGTGCTATATAATGAAGAATTATAATTTGTGGTTTTAATTTTTTTTATTGACATGTACCACCCTTGTATGGCGAAAAAAGACTTCTAGAAATGGCCTTTTTGAAACGACCTCCCCCTTTTTTTAGGTTGGCAGCACTAATTGTTACATAAATGTGATAATTTCTTACAGTCAACGAATGACCAATCTGGAGACAGGCGAGATCCTTCTTCTGACGATTCAGGAGCTTTGAGGTTATTTATGAGTTGACGAACTTGTTCCAAGTCTACTGCTGGAGTTAATTCAAGCTCTCCGATGTTTATAGCTACAAAATGGGTTATTAGTTATAAAGAAGTTTCATCGATTATTTACCTGACTGCTTTAAAAGATTTTTGTCATGATGAAGCTGCTCGTAATCCACCATATTTATTTTGTGAACGCTGATTTTCATTGGTTCTAGTACCGCTTGTCTAAACAATCAGATAAATCATAACTTATATTGATATTTTAATATTTTTTGTCCATAATGAATGGTTACAAACTATCAACTATCAAAAAAATCATGTTGCGTAAAAAAAATTCGAGTGTTAACAAGAGGTTTACAAACGAATCCGCTTGGAACGCTAGTTTAACACCAAACATCCAGTTTAACAAAAAGTTAACTTTTTAGAAGATTTTGGCTATCATGAATGGTTACAAACTATCATTTCAAACGTAAAATTTAACGCCGATTCCGAATCTGGCACCGGAAATTCGAAATTATGAAGGGAACTTGAGATATTGACGGTTTTATGTGAAAAAACGTGTTTTAGTGAACAAATCTTTAAAAATTGATATAGGAAACCCTAGCAAACGGGGTTTTACTCAGTTTAGTGTGCCATTTAACCCTTTCTTTTGACATAAGTCCCTGTACACTATATATGCATAATTAATTAATGGCTAAGAGTGAGATTTGAGATGTGTTAGAAACTTAAAATTGATCATCAAAATGGGAACTTAAAAATGAGTTTGTCCACTTCAAAAATGTGGTTAATTTGTATTAATATACTTACGATACGATTCCCTTCCTTCCTTTCCGTTTAGCTATCATTGGCGCTTTGTTTAACAAGCTCATTGTGATAATGCTCGGATTTAATTTGCACGCTTCTCCATCAACTTGCATCGGTATAGTCTTAAACGTCGTAATTATAGCCGTTTTGCACTGACATATGCTGGTCCCATGGCCACCGGCTTGAAGAAAAGGCTGAAAAATAAATCAATTATGGTGGTTCAAGGATAAAAAAGTGTTTACAAGTTGATATGTAGTAAGTCCAACAACTTCTATCAGTCCATCGTCTGTTGATGGCTCTGCTCCGTTGGTTCGAGGCCATGGATGTGTACCTCCTCCATAGCTAGAAATTTCTTCGTCAGCCAACGAATCATCATTAGTCATTTCACCACCTTGCTATATTAAGGAATACGATGGCATGAACTTTGTGTTCCTTAACTTTTGGTGTCAGATCCTTCCCATCGCATTCGAGAGTCACGAAATCTGCCAATCCCTTCCATTTCCTTTTGAGTAAATCTTTCCCTCCCATTTGACCGTAAAACATTTTGTTGCGCAATCTAGAATTGAATTTTTCGGGATGCGCTTCTGCAAAAATGATTCTGGTGATTAGGTGGCGGAAATAAAGCAAGACTGACCTCTAGCCTCGTGGAATTCGAGAGCGATGTGTGCATCGACTCCTAAGCTGAAGTAATTATTTACAACATTAAGTGGTAAATTGTCTTTTCCTTCTCCTTGATCCCCTGTTGCATTTGCATTCTTTTCGACTTTTAATTCCCATCTATCAAGATGAATCACTTCTCCTTCACTAATGTTTGATAAAATCTTGGAAATTGGTTCATCAGTGTATCCCTGGAGAAGAAAATTGATTATGATCCTTCAAGAAAAAATGTTTTAATGTTGTAACTTCTGAAAAATGAAGCTACTTAATGCCAGAATGATTAAGTGGAGAGGCTAATGAAGCTCCAAGTATAAAATTTTCTGTTGTACTAATTAGACATGAAAAAACTTACACCTCCCCAACCCAAAGCTCGAGCTAAATCGTTGCCAGTACCGAGAGGGAGAACACCGACAGCTGGTGGTGGATTAAAACAAAGTTGATCTATCACAGAAAGAACCCAGCCTACGGTCCCATCACCTCCACATGCCAGAACTCTTAAATTTGGAACTTTACGATACATCTGTAAGCTAAAAAAAGGGTATACTTCCTTATATCTTAGTGGTAAATAACTTACCCCATTTTTGGTCCACCTTGAGTTAAATCAAAAACTTGCCTAGGATTGAGCAACCAATGAAATTTCTGAAGCAGCTTGGACCCTTGATTTCCTCCAGATTTCGGATTAATAAATACTATCACAGGACGGATGTTGACAGTTGGTATTGGTTTTATTGTAAAAGTTTTATTTCTTTTGCAACTATCTCTATCGGTCTGGAAAATCAAAGGTGCTTAAGGGTCTTCTTTTTTATCGCACTTACTTTTTCTTTAGAACCTTTTTTGGAAGAACTTTTCGTTGGTGATATTCTTAATGAGGATTTAAAACTACCCTTTCGAGGCAACTTGACAATCCATGTTGGTGGAACGACGATTGATGAATGCACTCCTAAAAAAACAAATGAAGAATAAAAAAATTAAAATGGAAATTACCAAGATTGCAGTCTTCCTCAAGTTTTTGAGCATTGAAGCATGTGTCTTTGTTGTGGAAAGCAGATTTGCACCAAGCACAGCATAACGCGACGATATCTTTGGACCCAAAGGAAAGTTTGGACTGGAATGCCTGAAAATTTCAAAAATCTTAAGAATCTTGATTTCAAATGCACTCACTTTTCCGCAATGTTGGCATTTGCCTTTTTGAGTCCTCCTGTGGACCCAATGATGCTTAGTACTACACTGCTCTCTGTAACATCTCAGTCCTACATTTCTGAACGACGGCTTGCAATGAAGTTTGACGTCATCTGCTATAAGCTGTAAGCAATTGCTGTGAGCGACGATCTTGCATCCCGAACACCTTAGTTTTTGCCCCTGTTTCTAAACCAAGCATGAAAAATACTGAAGAAAGACCAAGATACCGTGCAGTCTGAGTCGGCGACGTAGCATATTTCGCTGGATGGAGCATAGGACGACCATATATGTTCCCCTTCGACGACATCTCCTTCCCATTTCGGTGTTGTAACTAGCGTAGGTTTGGCCCCTTCAGATAGTGTCCCTGTCCTAAAAATACAACATTTTTATTACCAATATTCGAATAAAAACTTTTTTTTTCGAAAACAGACATGTTAAAAGATAGGAATGTATTATTTGAACCATGCCTTTGTGCGGTATTATTTATTGGGGTATATGTCGTGCAAATACGACTAATTAAAGCTTTTTCTTCATATTTAAGTCCCAGTTTATTTGAAGCAGTAAAATGAACATGACGGAATGCGGGTCGGGAATGCAGAACGCCTTCATCATTCACTCACTGCAAGGCCCATACTCACGCTTGAAACGAGTCGAAATACGATGTATTACCGGCCGACATTGAAACCACGAATGTTCACTCGGAACGAAAACTAAACGTGAAAATATTTCGAAATCAATATTTAAAAGAAAAATAAAAGAAAGGAGGAAAAAAATAGGCCGGATGATTACAACGGGTCGATACTGCAATTCCAACGTTTCTACGATTTACAACCCAATTAGTTCCTGTTCTCTAAAAACGTTTTTAATTTTCGTATTAACCGCCTGAAACTGAGATTTCGAACATGTAGAGTTGAATGCGGATTCTCCTGTTTTCAATGAAGAAAAAAATGTTACACCTATTTAAATGGATAGAAAAGTAGTAAATGATGTCCCTTCCAAGTTCCTACAGTTTTACCAATGTAAAATTAATTGATGTTGGGATCGGAGAATTCCCAAACATTATATATATATATAAAATATATGTCAAAAAATTGGGTTAAATGACACACTAAGCTGTGAAAAACTCCGTTTGCTAGGGTTTCCTTAATCTTCCAGTTGTGATTTTTTAAAGATTTGTTCACTAAAAACACGTTTTTTCGCATAAAACCGTCAATATCTCAAGTTCCCTTAATAATTTCAAATTTTCGGTGTCATATTTGGAATCAGGGTTAAATTTTACGTTAGAAATGATAGTTTGATTCATGATAACCACAAATCCGAGGCGTTCGTATATGCTAAACCATGAATACACGAAACGGTTCCTCCTTCCACATTTCACCCATCTTCAGTTTTTGGCCTATATCTCGAAAACTATGCGTCCTAGCGAAATGAGCACTTAGTCAAAAATTAAAGGTGACAAAATTTTATTTAAAATTGACTTTATACTTTTTTTCAATACGTCGTTTCGTTATGGAGATATCAGATCTTGAAAACCGCTCATGTAAGAAGACAATTTTTCGGTCAATTGTTTTGGGAGAACCACTCGTCTGAGTGGTGAGCTCATTAAAAAAACGAGCTTCATCTTTCACGGTTCAAAAAATAGCTAAGATTATTACGGGAGAACCACTCATCCGGTCGAGTCGAGATGTATAATCATTTTAATTTTATTTACATTGAAATTTCAAGGTAGACTAAATAATTTATTTTAGAAAAAGCTTGTTAAAACATCTTTTTTTACTTTCAATGTGTTAACCCTTTGGCCACAATATCTCCCCAAATCTTAAGGGGCGAGGACCTTAAACACCCCTCATTCATTATTCGATTTATCTTCGCACTGACAGCCCACTTTGAAAAGCCCGCTTTATTTATTAATTTAAAAAAAAATAAATAAATAAAAAGGCGCAGTTTGCACTAGGCTCAATATAGATTAACTTTCAAGTACATCCTAAAAGAGAAAGTGGGTGGAAAGAGGCATTAAATAAACATTTCAGTCTATAAATAACCACTTTTCATATTTAAATAATAAGGTAGCTATGGATTTTGAACTCCTATTTTTAGGAAGGGTTCAAAGAAAAGTTGTGGGGTCAAAATGACCCATTTCCTATAAAGGTTCATTTTGACCCTTGTGTTCATTCTGAAAAAATAACATCCTATTGAAAACCCAAAAATGCGGTGATCACCATTTTTCATCGCTGCGAATAATGGGGGGAGTCAATTTTATGTATGAGCTTTTATAAAACCTACTCTTTGTTTATTTTTTTTTAAACAATGTTATTATTCATGTTGGTATTTATTGTTATTTTTAGCTGCGGCATTACGAATTAAAGGATCGATGAATTTTTTTTCGAAGATTCGTAAATCTGTAAAATCCCCTGACGGCTTTTGCTAAATCTTTATACATAAATAATAAGTTTAAAATTGCAAAACGGTAGCTTAGGAGAAAAAAAAAATCAGATTATAAGTGGAGATTTAAAACAAATCGTTAATGGTTAAAAGAAACGTTTGGATCAATAAACAATTCATAAACCCTTAATAAAGAATCAGATTTCGAAGAATACCATTGACATTCTTCCATTTGATGCAGACAAGATTTTTTCTTTTTAGAATTGAATTACTAAAATCAATACAAAAAAGGAGTGAATTTTAGATATTTTTATTTTGTCAATTAGATGGAGTTGTTTGAAATAAAAGAACTTTCTTGAATGGAAATCGTCACAGGAATGTCTCATAAGACGATGATTGAAATGATATGGAGTTCAGTCAAACGTCAAATTTCCATTAGTTCAAAAATTCATTAAAAATCTATTTTTCATCATATGTAGAATAAAAATTCAAATGTTTTTTTTTTTTAAAGCGGATTTCCGTAGGGAAGTAGGCTATTGAGGTGGTCGGTGGTCGTCACGGCCGCTCCCAGGCTAGAGGCTTATATAATCGTGATCAGGAAGCTCTGGGGATCACGAAAATATAGGGGGTTCCTGCTAGGAAATCCGCTGCTTCTCGAGGCTGCCTCGAGGATTTTTTTAAATTTAAGTAATAAGAAAACTGTGTTGATCCTCAGGATTCTTGGTTCAAACCGTGAAAAGATTCGAAAGATACAAAATAGCGATTTTTCTGATTTTTCAAATTAATACGAGAATTGCTAAATAGGCTTCCGACCTCTGAGATCCCTTCTCACTCAGATTTCATCATTTTCAATTTCCAGGGAGTCTTTTATCCTCGTAGTTCACGGGTCGGCTTTCATTGTTGAAAATTTCTACGCAGTACGCGAGTAGTTATTTTAATTTTTCCATTGTTTTCCCAGCATCAAATACGAGCAAAGAAGAAAAGAAAGATGGGACCTTAGGATTAAAATAATGGACTTTTGCTTATTCACAGTTTAAATTTCCTTCACCAGATATCAGCGAACAAAAATAGGTTAGGAATCAGTTCTGCATATGAATAATCTAAAATCAGGGTATGAGGAGGTGTGAATCACATACCTACCATACAACTTTCGAATATTTATGTTCTACAGTGAACGAGCTTTATTGGAATTTATAACTCTGAATACCTAAGAGGGAACAACCTTAAAATTCCCTTGACTCGAAGAGCCGAAAATCGGCGTTTGAGGAAGTAAAGCATGGCATTTTTAGACAAATCTTTCAACATTTCCAAACTTTTTTAAAATTTGAGCAAAAAAAAAATTTTTTTTTATCTTATAAAATTATTTAACAGTTTCCGCTCATTTTTCAAGTGGTCCCATATAAAAAATTTGAGTGGAAGTATTTATTTTTATTAAAAGAAAAAAAAAATTCTTTCAGGCATATCTCTGCTGTTGATAACTTAAATCCCCTCTCCTGAAAAGTTCTAGTTTTCTCCCTTCGGGAATTCGTCTCCCTTAAACTGCTGAATGAAATTTTTTTAAACATATTGTTATTAAATAATAAAAGAAAATATTTATTTTTAAAAAATATAACTGATTTCAAGTCCCTAAAAAATAATTATATTTACAGATAATTCAGTTAGGCTTTCCTTTCCTGATGGGCACTTGAGGATTCAAGACATAAGTGGTTGTTTTTTCGTAACTAAACAAGAAAAGGTTGTGTTTTTCAAGTATTAAGTTGGGTTTCTTAATTAATTAAAATTTAAAATATTCAAATATCAATATTTATTTAAATAACGATCCGGAATCAGTTAAAACAACTTGACCTCGCAATTTAATTATAGGCATACAATATTTTGTTAATGGAAATGTCTTTGTCATGCTCAACCCCAAGTGTTCCAATTATTTAAACAACGTTAGTCGGATAATATGAACAGGGAAACCAAAATTCACCTAAAGTTTGATGACAACGGTTCCTGTATGACTTTTTACAAGGGTAGCTTTATAAGGTTGACGAGGCATGGAGGTGAATTAGCGTCATCTCGGTCACTTTAACGATCCACTCGTCTGTAAACCCTTTTATTAGTGTTCCGTTATTAGGTACCTCTTTTTTTTTTAAACCCTATTTTATTTTCTATTTTCAAACGCCTCGTTCAAACAAAGTGACAACAAGCTGGCCAAGCAATATCCTCATAGGTTTTATAATACATTACTTGGCTCAGGAATTTTAGGTAGATTTCTTTCAGAAAATCTACTTATTGCAATGGGGGCAGTAGTCTCAGATTCAAAAATTTTTGCGACAGGTTTTCATTTCAGACCCCCTGGACCCCTAAAACACCCTTAACTCAAAAGTTTATACATATACATATATTATACATATATATATATATACACACTATATATATATAGTATATTTATATATATATATATATATATATATATATATATATATATATATATTATATATATATATATATATATATATAAAAGACCAAGAGAGCTTTCAAACTTAAAAGTGATGTTATGGGGATGGCTAAGAAAGATTTAAAGTTGGTTTGGATCAGCTGAGTGCAATCGATTTGAATCTAGGTAAAAAGAAAATTTTTGATTTTTACCGGAAAACAGATAATTTTATTAGTTCTAGATCTAACCATCTGAAAGAAATCTACCTCTTTAGTCCTGCTGCCGCGGGACTCATTTAAGATGACTTTAGCCGAGTCAAAGTGCACTTTTTAAAATTAAATTTAAATATTAATATTCACTTTAAAATATTAACATTTTACTTAAGGAATGGATTTGTTTTAGATAATTAGGGATCAAAAAATGTCAAAACATTCCTTGATTAATTATCGATCTATGGAAAATCGAAATAATTTGACTGAGCTTCATAATTGGACATTTAATTAATCTAATTTAAATAATATGAATGCTAAAAGAGAAATGATATTTTTAAATAAAATCAATTTAGAGCAAAGTTATGGTATTTTGGTCCATTTGCATTATAGCTGGAGATTCGGGGGATCGATTTCGACGGTGTTTGCGGAATCGGGTCAAGTTACAGAAAGTGATCGGAGTAGGAAATAATAATTCTGAATGGATTCTGACTACTCGAGGCATAAACAAGTATTGTATTCGTTGATCTGGCTTGTTTGAAATAAATTGCTTTTTGGAAAAATATAAGGGAGAACTTTGAAGATTCTTCCAGTCGAGGGCAAACCTTTCATTCTAAATGGATTGAGAGGAGGTGAAAAATGAAACGAGGTATTATAAAGAATGGCGTATATCAGAAACTTCTACGAGCATTATCCATTTTCAAACAAGATAAAGGGGCCCCACGTTTATTTATCCCTTGGGCCCAAAAAGCCAAAAATAAGATGGTCATTGAAACTATAAAAATCTTTTCAGCAATATCACGTGGGGAGATTTTTTAAAAATCCAAATTAAAATAAAAAAATATTCTTTTTCTAATTATGACATTTTTAAAAAAAGGGATGAAATATCAAGTTAATTCAAGTTTTCTCTCTGACAAGAAAAACCGATTTTGAGAGCAATGACAGTGGCTCAACTCAAATGGAATGTGAAACGGTTGAGATAAGCCAACGAAAAGTTTAATAAAGAGATATTTTATGCTAAAGGAAAGAAAATATTTCTTATGAAAACGCGGGCATCGAAGATAAACGAAAATTTTATTTTCTACTGTTTTCCAGCGTAATTACCGCTCTATCGGAGGGTTTGGTACAATTCTTTTTTATTATGTTTCCGTAACGTAATTCCGAAGAAGAAAAACAAAACAAATTAAAAGGTATTTTTGCTTTGATTTGGGATCGCGTAACTTTCATACTTGGCACCGTATTGAAAATTGTATTTAAAAAAAAATTAAATCGTATAATATTATTTAACCATTTCCGATCATTTTCCAAGTAGTCCCATATTTTTATTATTAGTGGAAGTATTTATTTTTATTAAAAGAAAATTTTTTTTCAGGCATATCGTCACTGTTGACATCATCTTCAATCCCCTCTCCTATGAAACCCTAGATTTGGAGGGGGGAAAAAAAATCACAAATCGTCAAAAATTGCTAATATCATATACTATTATTTAACCATTTCCGATCATTTTCCAAGTAGTCCCATATTTTTATTATGAGTGGAAGTATTTATTTTTATTAAAAGAAATTTTTTTTTTCAGGCATATCGCCACTGTTGATATCTACTTTAATCCCCTCTCCTATGAAACCCTAGATTTGGAGAAATAAAAAAAAAATCATCAAAAAGTGCCTCTTTTTTTTCTTTTATTTATAATATTATTTAACCATTTCCGCTCATTTTCCAAGTGGTCCCATATTTTTATTATGAGTGGAAGTATTTATTTTTATTAAAAGAAAATTTTTTTTCAGGCATTTCGTCACTGTTGATATCATCTTTAATCCCCTCTCCTATGAAACCCTAGATTTAGAGAAAAAAAAAATCACAAATCATCAAAAATTGCCTCTTTTTTTCTTTTATTTAGTATATTATATTAGTAACCATTTCCGCTCATTTTCCAGTAGTCCCATATTTTTATTCATGAGTGGAAGTATTTATTTTTATTAAAAGAAAAATTTTTTTCAGGCATATCGCCACTGTTGGATATCACTTTCAATCCCCTCTCCTTTAAACATTTCAGATTTAGAGAAAATAAAATCACCTAATGTGTCCCATTTTTATTGAGTAGTATGATCACATTTGTTGTCTCCTTTTACTAATTTAGTCTGTCTGTCTTCTCAAATCTGAAAATTTTAAGTCCCCAGGGGTGCTAGAATATCTAAAACTAAAAAAAAAAAAGTTCACTGTTTTCAAGGAAAATATAGGTCGCTCATTTTCCTCCGAAAACCCGGAAAACTAAGTGGTGTATTCACCTTTTTGAATGGGGTAAAAAATGGATCTTTGGGTTTTTGTCTAATCCCCATCCATTAACCCTTGCACTGGTGCTCTGTGAGATTAGAGGAAGCTGCATTAGAGGTCGATAGGCCACCCCCATTTCCGCCATTTAAACCCCCTTTTCCCCTTTAATTTAATTAGCAGGTAATGTTTCCACGGCCTTTGAATTTTAATTATTTTAAATCCCTTTTAATGTTCGATCTTGGAATCGGCTCGAACTCGAATCGCGTTTTTGGACATAAATTAATTTAAATTATTGTTTGTCATGAGCTATTTTTACATCAAACATTTTAAAGTGAATTCGTGACACAATCGTGAATCCGAGACTAATTGACTGATCAGATTAAACTCCAACTCCCACTTTGTGGAAGATGAGCGCTATCATCGTTAAGGTCTCAAACGATAAGCTTCGGTTAAGTACGGTAAAGAGTCGTCGTATATCAAAAAGCGATTACCGAGAATACAACGAAATTCATGATAACTCGATATATTAATTAGTAAAGGTTAAGGCTTTGGTGTTTATGTCAACAGTCTTAAGTCTCTCTGTAGGAGATTCAAATTCTCCTTCTCAGAAGGTGAGGTCACGGTCAGTAACCTCAGGCTACGATCCCAGTGTTTCTGCAAACGGGCCTCAGGAAGCCCAGGAAAAATTCGAAAAGTCAAAATATGAATTTTCAAAAATTGACTGAGATATCGATTCTTATGTAAAATCGGACGAGAAATACAATGGAATTGATTAAAAATTTCTAAAACCAATATTTTTCGAGTTATCGCCAAAAAAGAGAATTTTATATTAAATAAACTACCCCAGAAAAAATTTTCTCGCAAAAAACAACATCATTTTCGTACTCAGCACCCCAAAAAACGTAAAGGTATCAAATTTTATCAAGATTAAAAGAAAAAATCCCACTTCTGATTTCCAAAATATAAATCTCGATAAAATTTGATATCTTTATGTTTTTTGGGGTGCTGATTACGAATATGATGTTGTTTTTGGCGAGAAAATTTTTCCTGGGGTAGTTTCCTTAATATCGAATGCTCTTTTTTGGCGATAACTCGAAAAACATTGGCCTTAAATTTTTTTAATTAATTCTATTGTATTTCTCGTGCAATTTTACAGAATCGATAGTTTAACAATTTTCAAAAATTAATATTTTGACTTTATATTTTTCCATAGCTTCCTGAGGCCTATTCACAGAAACTGGATACATCGAAACTTTTTAGGGGTCTAAAACCCCCAAAAATTTGGTCAAGAAGTTACGCTTGACCTCCCCTTGACATATAGACTAGATTTTTAAAAAAATATATCAATTAGTTTCGATTCAAAGTAACAAGTTTCAGCTCCTTGAAAAATTTTTCCAGTAAGAAAAGCCCTCAACGTGGCTCAACCACGTCCACTCGTCCTTATTTCTTCACCACCCTCTTGTAAAAATACCACCCGCGCCGTCGAATAAGGTCCATTATTAAATTTTGCCACTCGAAAACCTGCATTCCGTTCTACTCATTAAATTTTATTCATTTCCCCCCTGTAACCTACTTAATGCTTAGTTATAGACATCGTTAATCAGATGGAAGCTTATTGTTGATTTGCTCAACTCTGTGTATAAAAGCTCTTTGAATTAGACAAATTAATTTTTCAAGAATTGTATTATTTACAATCATCTATAAAGAACCCTTTATTGAACCCATAAAATTCATTTTATGAAATGAACTCCTTTCATTAAGAAACTTTTAAGGACTTAAAGAGAATTGGCTATTTTTACCAAAAGTTGCTCCTTATTGATGAATTGAATGCTGTTACGTACTAACGAATTTTCCAAACTTTTAAGTGTTAAAGCTTCAATCGATTTTCGGATAAAGAAATATATAAAATAGAATCCTACAGAAAAACATCGGTATTCAGAATTTGAATTTGGGGACCTCCGTCATTCTTAACACGTTCCGGACACTTGCCTTTTATATACGACGCGCCTTTTATATAAGACGCGCCTGTTATATAAGACTTGCCTTTTTATATAAGACGTGCCTTTTATATAAGACCTGCCTTTTATATGAGACGTGCCTTTTATATAAGACGCGCCTTTTATATACGACGCGCCTTTTATATAAGACGTGCCTTTTATATAAGACGCGCCTTTTATATAAGACGCGCCTTTTATATAAGACTCGACTTTTATATAAGACGTGTCTCTTATATAAGACTTGCCTTTTTATATAAGACGTGCCTTTTATATAAGACCTGCCTTTTATATGAGACGTGCCTTTTATATGAGACGTGCCTTTTATATAAGACGTGCCTTTTATATAAGACGCGCCTTTTATATACGACGCGCCTTTTATATAAGACGCGCCTTTTATATAAGACGCGCCTTTTATATAAGACGTGCCTTTTATATAAGACGCGCCTTTCATATAAGACGTGCCTTTTATATAAGACGCGCCTTTTATATAAGACTTGCCTTTTATATAAGACCTGCCTTTTATATAAGACGTGCCTTTTATATAAGACCTGACTTTTATATAAGACGTGCCTTTTATATAAGACCTGACTTTTATATAAGACGTGACTTTTATATAAGACGTGACTTTTATATAAGACCTGACTTTTATATAAGACGCCACTTTTATATAAGACGTGCCTTTTATATAAGACGTGCCTTTTATATAAGACGTGCCTTTTATATAAGACGTGCCTTTTATATAAGACGTGCCTTTTATATATGACGTGCCTTTTATATAAGACGTGCCTTTTATATATGACGTGCCTTTTATATAAGACCCGACTTTTATATAAGACGCGCCTTTTACATAAGACGCGCCTTTTATATAAGATGCGCCTTTTATATAAGACTTGCCTTTTATATTTGACGTGCCTTTTATATATGACGTGCCTTTTATATAAGACGTACCTTTTATATGTATAAGACGTGTCTTTTATATAAGACGTGCCTTTTGTATGAGACGTGCCTTTTATATAAGACCCGACTTTTATATAAGTCGCGCCTTTTACATAAGACGCGCCTTTTATATAAGACGTGACTTTTATATAAGCCGTGAGTTTTATATAAGACGTGCCTTTTATATCATAAGACCCAAGAAACTTTCGTCCGGAAAGTGCTAGGAAATATGGCGAGAGCCCCCGCCTTGGGCCAAATCCGCCCTTGTTAAAATCGATTAAAAATTTGAATTTTGAAAATCGTAGGACCTTAGGATTGCAGGACACCGTCATAACCGCCATAAAAAAAAGCGATACCCAAAATAACCGCACTTTTCCTTTTTGTTACTCTCATTTTTTTTTCTTGTATTCTCGCTCTCTCAATTCTTTTTACATCCACACCACTTATAAATTAATGGGTCGGTTTGAAGCTATGTACAATCTAAATGTGGAGCCCACACAGCTCCAAGCGCTTAAAAAGGCTAAAAAGGGGAATACAAATTGACATAGGGAGGGGCCATTGTTTTTATGTATATGTATTTACAGTGTCTTTTGTACAATCCAACTTTGAAACATGGATATGTAAAAGGAAATAAGACAGAAAAGAAGAGGGTATTGCTTTAGACTCCACTAAAGGAACATTCCAGAGTAGGCTAGGCCTATTAGAAAGAGGGGGAGAACGAAGAAGTTATTGTGTTGTTAAATTGACTATACGTGCATGAGGTCCATGCTTCTCTAGGTGAAGTGTCATTGAAAAACGAAGGAAAAGAGGTGTTGAGATATATATATTTTGAAATAATATTTGAAATGGTTTGATTTTTGAATATATATATCTCTTTGATTTATTTATTTTGTAATATATATTTTGTTTTTGAAGGCGGTTATTTGGGCATGCTTTACTTACCCGCAACTGGAGGCAGTGGCGCTGTTCATAGCAAGTGCCTTGTAGCGGGCTTGTTGGTCCGTCGGTAAGACGATGTCAACGGATCGCGACCTAAGGGCTGCAGGTCCGAGTACGGGAGGTTGCAAAAACTCAGAGGATGGTTGAGCAACGATTTCTTTGGCCGTGCCCGAAGTCGACTTGCTGAGAAAACATGAGTCGACGGATGCAGCGCGATCTCGCTTCAGTTCGGGCACGACCAGAAAGAACTGGTTAACGATGGGACCGCTTTCCGTCTGGGCTGATTTTAAGCTCGGATCCACCCACGATTCGTTAAAGACAAACGCCTCCTGTCGCGTAATGGACCTTCTTCGCCCGGACGGACCTAAAGGTTCCTCCGAAGACATGTCGAAAGTCTCAGGAGGGCTTTCGGAAAAGGTAACGGTTATGCTAGTGCAAGGCGGGGGAGACTCGGATGCCGAATGAGACTCACTTTCGTTATTTTCGGCCTCTTCCCATTCCAAACTACTCGAGGAAGTATCGCTAAATGATCTACTCGGCTCTTGTTCTTCTATCACAGTCTTTTGTAAATTTAAATCCTCTAAAAGAAAACAGTGTATGCAAAATGGTGTCGATTTATCACCGGAAGATCTCCGTCTTTGGTATTTTCGAGTCGGTACTTCTAGGAACATACCGGGCTCTTCAGGCTGGTGACCTCCGCTTTCGAGACTTTTTGGTCCCATACCCGGTTGCGGAACTTTAAGGAGAGAAGGAGGAACCTCTAGGGTGGGAGAGAAACTTCCTTGTTCCGCCCTTCTCGCTTCCAGTTGGATTTCGTCGAAGGAAGCCGAACGGACTTGTTTTGGGACTTCGAGGCTGCTTTGTGTTTTCATCTCCGCGCCTGTCGGTGTCCGAGAGCGCTTAAATGTCGTCCGCAGCCTCTGCATCGCTTTCCTTCACCCCATCCGGTCCGGAGCTGAAAAATTTTCACCTTTCAGAACTACATTCCCTAATAAGATTAAAACCCCAAACCCAAAACAGTTGGAAAAATATCTAATTAAGAGAGCATTGGTGGCTTGCCAACTTTCAAATCATTGTTGACGTCGAATTTCGACCTTGATACAGTTTGAAAGTCTTGTCGATAAGCTTCCATTCTTTCATGAGAGCCGTCAAACGCTTTTTGTTTCAAACGCTCTTTTCAGATCCGGCTCATCGTTTTCGAGATGAGAAAGCACCCCTCTCTCTCTAGGTAAAGTAAGTATCTCTCTCCTTGTTAGAGCGATGATTTATCCTGAAATGAAAGAGCCTCTCCGTATCAATGCTACTAAATCGATTTCACTCTCGCCCCCCTTCTCCCGCTTACTCTTCCAGTTACTAAACTTGAAACCTCATCCAGGAACCTCCATTCAAAAATGGCTATTAAGGAAAATTGCAAACTTGGAAGCCAACATTTCAAAAAAGAAAATTCAATATGAGACAAAAAAATCAAACTTATCAAACCTCTCGCACCATATTCTCATTGTCACCTTTCCATATAAATTGGCATCATTTCAATGTTTACAAGGAAAGTACTTTTTCCTTCCACTTAGAAAAAAAGGATTAGAGAGGTTTCAAACTTTAACTTCGACCACTTTTCCCTCTCTCTCTTTTCTCCGAGTTTATAAGAAAGGAAGGGAAAAAAAAATTAACGAAACACGAAGCTTTTCAGTGCCCGCCGTGCTCGGATAACCGAGGTGGGCACCTCAAATTTAAATCGATAAAAGACGTGTTCCACCGCTTGCGCTCCCAAGGGCGTATATATTACAAAGGAATTAAAACAATCAGTTTAACTAATTAAAACTCGCTATTCACCCTAGCCTACAATGTATGCCTATTTAGCATCATAGCAACATATCTGGAGAGAAATAATCGTAGCAAGTTCGGAGATTTTTGGTGGTTTACTCCCGAAAAATCCATTTTTGGCGCGTTACTCCGTCACCTTTTTTGTCCCCAATCCGATTTTCAAAAAACACTTTAATGAAACCTTTCTTTTGGAGCAAACGTCTATTTTTACCTCCGCCCTTTCCAATATCGAATTACATATTGTAATTAAGTTATTGAGGTGGAATCATTTCAGTGAAACTAGAATAGTAATTGGAAACTACAACGTTCCGAACATATCGTTGATTTCCGAAGGGGAAGAAGCTATTGCGGTCGGTGCGATGAGGCTCCGGGCAGTGTTGCCAATTTGGGCGATTTGTCGGGATATTTATTTGGGCCCTTGTCTGACAGTGTTGCCAATTTGGGTGGTTTATCGCAAATTGGGCTGCTCATTTGTGACCTAATCCAGCATCCCTGTAATCCCACTAGGTTGGGCGTTTGACAGTGTCGCCGATTTGGGCGATTTGTCGCAAATTGGTCTACTCGTTTGGGGCCCAATCTGGCATCACTGCAATCCTACAAGGTTGAGCTTTTGGCATTGTTGCCAACTTGGGCGATTTATCCAAAATTTGGCTACTTATTTGGGGCCCAATCTGGCATAACTGCAATCCCACAAAGTTGGGCTTCTGACAGTGCTGCCCATTTGGGCGATTTATTCCAAATTGGGCTACTCGTTTGGGACCTAATCTGTTAACCCAGCAACCCCCGAGGTTGGGCCTTTGACAGTATGGTCAATTTCTGCGATTTATCCCAAATTGGGCTACTTATTTGGGCCCCAATCTGGCATCCCTGCAATCCTACAAGGTCGGGCTTTTGACATTGTTTCCAATTTGGGCGATTTATCCCAAATTGGGCTACTTTTTTTGGGGCCCAATCTGGCAACCCTGCAATCCCTCAAGGTTGGGCTTTTGACATTGTTACCAATTTAGGCAATTTATCCCAAATTGGGCTACTTTTTTGTGACCCAATCTGGCAACCCTGCAATCCCTCAAGGTTGGGCTTTTGACATTGTTACCAATTTAGGCGATTTATCCCAAATTGGGCTACTTATTTGGAGCCCTATCTGGGCATCACTGCAATCCTACAAGGTTGGGCTTTTAGCATTGTTGCCAATTTGGGCGATTTATCCCAAATTGGGGTACTTATTTGGAGCCCAATCTGGCATCACTGCAATCCTACAAGGTTGGGCTTTTGGCATTGTTGCCAATTTTGACGATTTATCCAAAAGTTGGGCTTCTGACAGTGCCGCCCATTCGGGCGATTTATCCCAAAATGGGGTACTTATTCGGGGCCCAATCTGGCATCCCTGCAATCCCACAAAGTTGGGCTTCTGACAGTGCTGCCCATTTGGGCGATTTATCCCAAATTGGGCTACTCGTTTGGGACCTAATATGGCAACCCAGCAATCCCACAAGGTTGGGCTGTAGACAGTGTTGTCCATTTGGGCGATTCATCCCAAATTGGATTACTTATTTGGGGCCCAATCCACACAAGGTTCTGGCAACCCAGCAATCCCACAAGGTTGGGCTGTAGACAGTGTTGCCAATTTGGGCGATTTATCCCAAATTGGGCTACTTTTTTTGGGCCCCAATCTGGCATCTCTGCAATCCCTCAAGGTTGGCCTTTTGACATTGTTACCAATTTAGGCGATTTATCCCAAATTGGGCTGCTCATTTCGGGCCCAATCTGGCATCACTGCAATCCTACAAGGTTGGGCTTTTAGCATTGTTGCCAATTTGGGCGATTTATCCCAATTGGGCTACTCGTTTGGGACCTAATCTGGCAACCCAGAAATCCCACAAGGTTGGGCTGTAGACAGTGTTGCCAATTTGGGCCACTTATGAACAGTACCAGGTGTACTAAATAGAAAGGGGCCAAAATCGGCACGGGAGTTCCTCGTAAGATGGACCGGCCTCAAGAGCTTCTTTCTGGAAATCAGCTACCGAGGATGAGTTGCGTCACGATTTTCTCCCCCTTTCTGCTTCGTTAAAGCAAAACAATTTGACTTTCCGGGCCGATAACCCCAAAAAACGATTGAGGAACTAGATGGAAAATGAAGATGATGCTTTCGAACTAACTAGTAGGGCAGATTTAACTTTTACTGCTAAGTTTCCAGACTGTACAATCGAATTATTTTCTTCGACACTTTTTTTTTTATTGTATTACCTTTACTAACGGAGAATTGACGACGTCTTTATTTGTTTTCCAAATCAAAATCACTGTGATTAAATTACCCCTTTATTCGCGAACCAGGCCGGGAGAATTCGCATTGATTTATTCTTTTATATCCTCGTTTGACTGTGACAAAACAACTTGCCCTCCCACACCCCGAACCCTTCCCAGTTGGACGTTCACTATTAAATAATTGAGAATCAAATAGTGGGTGGCAGGGAGACTGGAGGGGGTCCTGGAGGCCTGGAACATAAATCGACCCGAAACAAATCGTTACGTTTTATCTTGACAGATAGAAAATTTCAAATAATTTCCGTTAGGGACCTCATTTTCTCTCCCAAACGCTGTCATAATGATGGAAAGCGAAAAAATTATTATGGATCACCTTAATTAATTATGCTTCAAATTAAAAATGACTTGAATTATTACGGTAATTCTTTATTAATTTCGAACAATTAATTATTAAGACTTTTAGTTGAAATTCCCCTAAAATTGTTTGAACGGAGAAGAAAAGGGATTTCGCCATATTGCAACAACGGTGGAAGCTTAGAAACAGGGCAAAGCCTCGGAAATCAAAGCCACAACCTTTGTGTCCAAAGAGAATTAGACACGGTCCTATTCTCTAATCTCCTTGGACACACTAGCATTCCACAACTAGTAGATTTGTTATGAAGAACAAAATAACATGGAATTCCTATTCAGTAGGCGCTTATTGCTAAACCCTCGTCATTTTGACGACTACTATTTTTTAGGCAAAATGGGGGTGGGAACCGGAAACCACTTATTAGCCTTTTTCGACGAGGGTTTGGCATTCTAGGGACTGATTTGTGCCCAAAAGTTAAAAATTATGAAAGATTAAACTATTTATGAACCTACTTTGGAATTATGTCTGATAGTTATGGAAGTGGAACCCCACGTCTTTGAGAATCATTCATGATAGGTGCTAAGAATTAACTTGTTAGTACCGACTAGGTTCGCGTGTAAGTTAAATAGACCATCACAAACCGTTTAATTTCGGATAAACTACTGATCGTGCGGTAAAACTGTAGGATTCAGGTCAAATAGATATAGCATTATCGTCTTTAACTATATTTAATAAAAAATTTAAATAGGGTGGTTCGACTTTGTCAAAAAAAAAATGGGTTAAATGGCACACTAAACTGATTGGGTTTCCTCACATAAAACTATCGATATCTCATATTCCCTTAATAATTTCAAATTTCCGGTACCAGATTTGGAATCAGCGTTAAATTTTACGTTAGAAATGATAGTTTTTAACCATAGTTTTGGGAAAATTTTGGAAAAAAAAATCTTTAAAAAAATTCTGGTGTTTACAAGAGGTTTACAAACGAATCCGCTCGGAGCGCTAGTTTAACACCAAACGTCAGTTTAACAAAATGTTAACTTTTTAGAAGATTGCGGTTATCATGAATGGTTACAAACTATCATTTCTAACGTAAAATTTAACGCCGATTCCAAATCTGGCACCGGAAATTCGAAATTAAGAAGGGAACTTGAGATATTGACGGTTTTATGTGAGAAAGTTTTTAGTGAAAAAAAATCTTGAAAAAATCATAACTCCAAGACGGATTAAGATAGGAAACCCTAGCAAACGAGGTTTTTCTCAGCTTAGTGTGCCATTTAAACCAATTTTTTTGACAATCGAACCACCCTGAAATGAAGAATAAACGCAAAGTTTTAATATCCAATTTGGAGTTTCTTGTTCTGAAATAAGAAACTCAAATAAAAGTCCAATTAGGTAATCTTGGGGTAGTTAAAAGGTCAAAATGTCATCGAGGAGTCTCCAGAGTCCAAATATGTTAAAATGGCTTCATTTGTAAAATAAATCATTCACTCAGAATGATGATTGATGGCAAAATAATTGTTTGTAGATTATGGGTAAAACTCTGTCGAGATAATTGGATTTTTCGGTCTAATTAACTTTAATTAGTTATTATTTGATTATTTAGAAGCGAAAATCAATTACAAGTGATTTTTTTATAACGAAAAAAACATTGTGTGTAGCCCTTTTTCTAGAATCGATTGATTCCTGTCAAGCTGGAATAGTCGAGGAGACCCTGGGTGGTCGTTTTATCTATTTGGGCCCATTGTTACCAACCGAATTTCTTCATGTTTAACATTTTTTAAGAAATCAACTATTTTCGGAGTATTTAATTTGGAAAAACAACCTGTCAAAGTCGTATGGAAAGTGTGAAGACATCAATTTGACATCACTAATAAGAGCGAACCATAAATCGTTCGCCTGGAAGGTCTTCAAATTACTATTTTTATTGATCCAGGCCTAAAACAAATAAAGAAGTGACAAGGTAGTTCCATGTCATCGAACAAAAAGCAATTTGGCGACCAACTTAGCCAAAACAATAAAAAGTGGTATGGAGTAAGCATAACTCCAACTTTCTCAGAAATCCAACCTAGTGACCTATCTTCAACAAAAAGGTCTGGTAGGAAGTGGAATCCCCTAAATGATGGTTTATTGGAAATTTCAAATAGACAGAAATGGAAGCTAATTAAGAATATTTCGCATCTCTGAGTAAATACTGAGACAACTATTTGCTACATCCAAACTAATTATGTATATGCAAGTAATTACATATTAGATATTACAATTATTGGCAATAGACATTGTCAAACGAGCTAGAAATTAAATGGGAAATCAAAAAGGATGCTGATAGTGATGTCAGATTAACTTTGCCTCTACTATCGTCTATGAAACGAGTAATTGAAATGGTTGCAAATCCTGAATTTTATTTGCCCTTCATTATGTACTCAGAGTTGGGCGTAATCGTAATCATAATTACGATTACAATTATAATCGTAATCGTATTATTTTGAATTGATTACGATTACGGGTATGATTACCATTATATTCGTATTTTTTCTACGATTTTCACAAAAATTGTATTTTTTTATTACAATTTTCTCAGATAATTGTATTTTTTTTTCCATTTTTTCCGTATTCGTATTTTTTACAATTTTTTCCAGTATCGTAATTTTTTTTTTTACAATTTTTGTTTAAATTTTATGTTTTTAAACGATTTACGAACTATTGTAGTAAATATTTTTAAATTTTTTTTTGTAATAAAAAAAATTACGATTACGGGAATAAATTGTAAAAAAATACGATTATCGGAGAAAACTGTAAAAAAAAAAATACAATTTTTATGTATGATTTTCAATTAAAAATGTATTTTTTTTTACGATTTTCACAAAAATTGTATTTTTTTTCTTACAATTTTCTCAGATAGGTAATTGTATTTTTTTTCCATTTTTTCCGTATTCGTATTTTTTACAATTTTTTCCAGTAATCGTAATTTTTTAGAATTTTTTTCATACATACTTACGTAAATTTTTTTACGATTTTTGTTTAAATTTTATGTTTTTAAACGATTTACGAACTATTGTATTAAATATTTTTAAATTTTTGTTGTAATAAAAAAAAAATACGATTACGGGAATAAAATCTAAAAAAATACAATTACGGAAAAAAAATTGTAAAAAAATACGATTATCGGAGAAACTGTAAAAAAAAATACAATTTTTATGTATGATTTTCAATTAAAATCGTATTTTTTTACGATTTTCACAAAAATTGTATTTTTTTTTCTTACAATTTTCTCAGATGGTAATTGTTTTTTTTTTTTTTTTTTTTCATTTTTTCAGTATTCGTATTTTTTACAATTTTTTCCAGTAATCGTAATTTTTAACATTTTTTTTTCATACATACGTAAATTTTTTACGATTTTTGTTTAAATTTTATGTTTTTAAAAGATTTACAAACTATTGTATTAAATATTTTTAAATTTTTTTTTGTAAAAAAATACGATTATCGGAGAAAACTGTAAAAAAAAAATAAAATAAAAAAAAATAAAAAAAAAATAAAAAAAAAATAAATAAATAAAACAATTTTTTGGGGAAAAAAAAAGATTATAGGTAATTGAAAATCGTAAAATCAGAATTTTCAATTTTTTTACAATTTACCATTTTTTTAGTATGTAATCATACTCGTAATCGTAATCATATACAAAATAATACGATTAAGATTATAATTGTAATCGTAATTACGATTACGCCCAACTCTGTACTTTTCAAAAATTGGATTTATTTTTTATTTATTTATTTATTTATTTTTTATTTATTTTTTTAATGTGAGCTAAAATAATTAGAAGGGTGAAGAATTGTAGTTCAGAAGTTTCACAAGTTTTATTAGCCTCTAAAAAATCTTCAAGAGATTCGATTAAAAAATTAATAATTGAATTAAAGCTCGTCGTTAAAGTTTCAACTTTGCAATAAATTAAAAATTTTATTTTCAAAGTTTTATTTGTCAATTTTTAATTTTACTTTTCTAAAGACATTTGTAAAAAGAATTTTTTTAAGGCAAAAGGGGGTCATAAAATAGGTTTCATTTATCGTTTTAAAATAAAACGATTTTTTTAAAATATGAAATTCAAGGTACAATTTAAAAAAACCTCACGCGGAAAAAATTCCTGTCTGTAAAAGTTATTGCAATAAAATTGTTCAATTCCAATTTTGAACAATTTGAAATAATTTTATATTTTATTTAAGCGTTTTATTGACCGGACTACGAGACAGCGAGACGAAATGTTAAAACCCTTTTGAGGTCAATCTTATTTTTGCCTTTTCATGGAATGAAAAGTGGAGTTCAACGAGGGTAACTCTTAACATTTTAATTATGTTTATTCTGGGACTTATTATTTTATTGTGTTAAGCCAAATTCGGGCAATTTTTTAAGGTTTTGTAAATTTTTATATCTCTTTTTTTTTCCCCCGCATTATTTTGGGTGGGATCCAATTTTTTGTTCATTTCTACTTGATAGAAAATACATTTTGAGGTCAAGGTTAGATGCGAAATTTTGAGATTTTTTAAGGGTGTGAAAGGTCTTATATCTGATTTTTGAGATATAAACATTATTTATTGACCAAAAAAGGTAATAGGCGAGTCTAAAAAGCATTTTGACCTGCTGGTGGTGTGAAAATTCCCAATAACGTTTTTTTTTAAAGTGCCAAAAAAAGCTTTCCGGGACAACTTTTGGGAGCCCAAAAACGTTTTTCAGTTTTCTGTGTATAACTCAAAAACGGGACATATTTTGAGGAAAAGGCTTCAGAAGTCAAATAAAGAAGACAAAATTCTGCGTCCATTAAAAAAAATTTTGCCCAAATTGGTCCAGTAGACAAGTTTTTACAGGCTATAAAAGAAATTTCAATTTTTACAAAAAAAATGGGGGTCCAAAATGAAGGCACGTTTTTGAGTTTTTGACCTCTAGCTCCAAAACTATGGGTTATAGAGACTTGACTACTGAGTACAAAATGAAAGGTTATAAAATTATGCGTCTAATGAGCTTTCTAGAGTTAAGATCGGTCAAGCCGTTTAGCCGCTATGGATGGTCAAAGTTTACCATTTTTGTAGTAAGAAAATAGGCAGAGAGAACCGCTTTTCCTGAGTTTTAGTCTCTTTCAAAGGTCAATTTAAAAAAAAAAGTCCGAACTCTACTGGATCAGTAGTTTTCAGGCAAATGCTTACCTTAATTTCCGTTTTTCGGCTGCCAAAAGTTGTGCCTGGAAATCGTTGGCACTTTTTTGAGTTTTTGACCTCTACCTCCAAAACTATCGGTTCTAGGGACTTAACTACTCAGTATAAAATTAAAGTTTATAAAATTCTGCTTCCAAAGAGCTTTTCAGAGTTAAGATCGGTCCAGCCGTTTAGCCACTATGGATGCTCAAAACCGTTTTTCGGCTGCCAAAAGTTGTGCCTGGAAATCGTTGGCACTTTTTTGAGTTTTTGACCTCTACCTCCAAAACTATCGGTTCTAGGGACTTAACTACTCAGTATAAAATTAAAGTTTATAAAATTCTGCTTCCAAAGAGCTTTCTAGAGTTAAGATCGGTCCAGCCGTTTAGCCACTATGGATGGTCAAAACCGTTTTTCGGCTGCCAAAAGTTGTGCCTGGAAATCGTTGGCACTTTTTTGAGTTTTTGACCTCTACCTCCAAAACTATCGGTTCTAGGGACTTAACTACTCAGTATAAAATTAAAGTTTATAAAATTCTGCTTCCAAAGAGCTTTCAGAGTTAAGATCGGTCCAGCCGTTTAGCCAGCTATGGATGCTCAAAACCGTTTTTTCGGCTGCCAAAAGTTGTGCCTGGAAATCGTTGGCACTTTTTGAGTTTTTGACCTCTACCTCCAAAACTATCGGTTCTAGGGACTTAACTACTCAGTATAAAATTAAAGTTTATAAAATTCTGCTTCCAAAGAGCTTCCAGAGTTAAGATCGGTCCAGCCGTTTAGCCGCTATGGATGCTCAAAACCGTTTTTTCGGCTGCCAAAAGTTGTGCCTGGAAATCGTTGGCACATTTTTGAGTTTTTGACCTCTACCTCCAAAACTATCGGTTCTAGGGACTTAACTACTCAGTATAAAATTAAAGTTTATAAAATTCTGCTTCCAAAGAGCTTTCCAGAGTTAAGATCGGTCCAGCCGTTTAGCCGCTATGGATGGTCAAAACCGTTTTTCGGCTGCCAAAAGTTGTGCCTGGAAATCGTTGGCACATTTTTGAGTTTTTGACCTCTACCTCCAAAACTATCGGTTCTAGGGACTTAACTACTCAGTTTAAAATTAAATTTTATAAAATTCTGCTTCCAAAGAGCATTCCAGAGTTAAGATCGGTCCAGCCGTTTAGCCGCTATGGATGGTCAAAACCATTTTGTGGCTTTTGGCACAATGGGACCCAAATGGACCAATTAGCTCGACTATAAGCCCATTTTGAAAAAATTTACTTTTATTTTAAAATTTAACAGAAACAAGATAATTTGATTACTAGACTCAACGGTTTTTTCAGCCCCCTGTAGACCAATAATTTTTTCTTATTTTGTTGAAAAAATCGGTCCTCAGGAAGCTGTTTGCTTTCTAAATGTTCCTGAGTTTTTATCGACAAAAAAAGTTAGAAAAATGAAAATGACCCACATTACTACGCTCTTTTGCGTACTATTTCCATAATGATTTCCCTTTTAAATAATACATTACTACTGAAAAGAGACAAAAGAATAATTCTAAAAGCTTCTTTTTTTTCTCTTTCTATTTTTTCCCTCATCATTATAATTTTATGGGTTCATTCTGAAAATAGAAGGATTATCTTTAGGTTTTTTAATTATGGACTTATTTTAAGTGTAAAAAGGAGAATATATATGGAGAGAAGGGCGTAAAGGTCAATCGGGATAAAATCGAAGAGACTGCCAAAACAACGTGTTTTCAATATTGCGCCGAATACATGTAGAGGGGAAAAAAAAGGCTAAAATATTCCAAAAATACGTTAAAAATCGTGTAAATTTGTTTAAAAAATAGTTAAAGAGTTGGGAGTATTGATTGGGGTCGGGTTTAACTCAACGAAAATAAAAACAGTTTGGGGGAGGGATTCGAGTTTTTATTCAGACGTTAAGAAAGATAAAAATATTTCGTCTAGTAAGTTGTAAGACGAATCCGGGTGAAAAGTGCATGAGGTTCTCCTACACGAGTGGGCGATGAAGGGAGGGGGAAAAGGGACAACGGGGTGGGAGAGAGAGGAAACGAGATAGAACGAGAGGTGAATGAGAGTGAGTGAGATGAAACGAGGGTGTGTGCGTGCATTTACCGACTAAGAATGCGAAAACTGGCGAAAGATCGGAAAAACGAGTAACGTCATTATTCTATAAATGACATCATCGAGATGAAAAAAGTGTTATTTCCAACATTTAAAATTTAAAAAATGAAATTTTCTAATGAAAGAATATAAAATAGTCTAAATTTATAAAGGTTTTTTCTACCTCTTCTAGTGTTTGGAACGTGGAGTTTTTAATATTGGAGTAGGAGAGTTGGTTGTCCCTTTGGACGAAGCCGGTTAATCTGACTGAAAGAGAGCCGGAGAGAGAAGGCATACCTGACACGAAACTACGGCGCATGACGACCCCCCCTCCTTTCTACCACCCCCCCACCACACCCCACCCGCAACCTATTTCCCTCTCTTTATAATTTCATGCCATACGTAGGTAGGTACATTATCGTCTTTTATAAGGAAATATGCTCCTAAATAATAATTAATACGTTATCAACAAATATTGTTAATTTTTGTATTTCCCATTGAATATCAGGGCAAGATTACCTCATTTCAAAGGGTCTATTTAATGAATGATCGACAAGCGGAACTATGGAACAAAAGCGCCAAATATCTATCATCTACTATCCAGTCTACTAATTTAAACTAATTTCTGGTATAAAATGGAAAACTGTGGAAGTAAAATTTCGTTATAAAATGAGGAAAAGAGACTAAAAGGAGTTGAAAATGAAGATTTGAAAAATGAAGGGGAAAAGCAACCATTCGGCATGACCGGACGGTCTTGCGGGTCTCAAAAGTTAAATCTTTAAAAGTTAAAAAAAAAAAACCAATTATTCGTCAAAATGAACATTTAAAGAGGGAATTTTTCATCAAAAACTTCAAAATCAGGGTTTTAAGAGCCAAATTTTCGTTAAAAATCTTTAAATCTAAATTTAAAAAGCCAAATTTTTCCTCGAAAACCTCAAATTCAAGGTTTTAAGAGACATTTTTTCGTCATAAGCTTTAAAATTAACTTTTAAGAGAAAATTATTTTTCGTTAAAAATCCTCAAAATCATCGTTTTAAGGCTCTCTTTCGGCAAAAACCTTAAAATTTAAATTATTTGAGAAACAATCTTTCATCAAAAACCTCAAAATCAACGTTTTTTAATGCCAAATTTTCGTCAAAATCCTCAAAATCAACGTTTTAAGAGATAATTTTTGTTTGAAAAACCTCAAAATCAACGTTTTAAGAGACAATTTTTCTTCAAAAACCTCAAAATCAACGTTTTAAGGCTCTCTTTCGTCAAAAATTTTCATTATTTGAGAACCAATCTTACATCAACAACCTCAAAATCAACGTTTTATAAAGCCAAACTTTCGTCAAAAATCCTCAAAATCAACGTTTTAAGAGATAATTTTTGTTTGAAAAACCTCAAAGTCAACGTTTTAAGAGACAATTTTTCTTCAAAAACATCAAAATCAACGTTTTATAAAGCCTAATTTTCGTCAAAAATCCTCAAAATCAACGTTTTAAGAGATAATTTTCCTTTGAAAAACCTCAAAATCAACGTTTTAAGAGACAATTTTTCGTCCAAAACCTCAAAATCAACGTTTTAAGGCTCTCTTTCGTCAAAAACATTAAAATTTACATTATTTGATAACCTTCATCAAAAACCTCAAAATCAACGTTTTATAAATCCAAATTTTCGTCAAAAATCCTCAAAATCGACGTTTTAAGAGATAATTTTCCTTTGAAAAACCTCAAAATCAACGTTTTAAGGCTCTCTTTCATCAAAAACATTAAAATTTACATTATTTGAGAACCAATCTTTCATCAAAAACCTCAAAATAAACGTCTTATAAAGCCAAATTTTCGTCAAAAATCCTCAAAATCAACGTTTTAAGGGACAATTTTTCGTCAAAAACATCAAAATATATTTATATAAAAATATATATTTCTAGTTTCTCGGATGAAGAAGAAAATCATTAGGTACCTCTTAAGGTAATTCAAACGCTGCAAGTTTGTAAAACCTTAATAATGTACTATTGGAAAAGTTGGTAAGTTTACTTGCAACCTACAGACTTTTTCCTTCTTCCAGTGCGACAAAATTCTAAGATAACTAAAAGTAAATTATTATTTCTTGAGAAAAGTTTAAATAAAGACTGGGGGCAGTTTTAAAACAACTAAACCTCTCGTGTTGTAGGTAAATAGAAAGGGCCATTGAAGGGGAGAGAGAGTATAAATTTGCAATAAGACAAGGGCCTTTTTAATTACTAACGATGTGCCCAGGATCCTCCAGGGTATGACCGCCTACATTTCGAATGGATTATTAAAACAGCCGTGTTTATAACTTTCGGTGAAAAATAAGGCAGCGGATGGCGTGCATATAAAAAGAGCTAATATATGACGGCTGTACCCCAAATAAGAAAGCCCAAAAATTCTTTCTAGAGTAAATCCTCCTAAAAAAAAGTGTTCGGGGGAAATGGGGCTTGGGAGGCGCTTTGTGAAGGCTGACCAAAGCCTGGTAAACAGAAGGCGAATGTCCGAGAAGAAAAGACATGGACAAAGGATGGACAGAATAGATGAACGTAAAAAAGAGGACACAAATAACATCAAATTCATTCACTCACTCCTTTCAAACGAAGATCAATCACTACCGTGACACTTGGTGTCTATTTGGTTTTTGTTGTAATGAAATGAAAGATTCCCTTTTAAGGAATTATATTTGGGGAGGAAGAAAGTCCAGTCAATTTGAGCCCGAAAAGGCCGAATAAAAGAAATAAATAAGGTATTTTGTTTCTCTACGGAAATGGGGTTGGTCCCCTTATTAACCATAAAAAAGTCCATAACCGAAACGTGCTTTGGCGTCAGGAGCGTTTTTAAGGTGATTTTTTTCGTTTTTTCGCAAATAACTCGAAAACCGTAGGTCGTAGACGAAATAATTTTTAGTACAAAATTAAAGATTTTTAAATTTGCTACAGTTTTGAGCTAATACAATTTTTTGTACGACCAAACGTATCTGAGCTACGAGGTGGGGAAAAAAAAAGGTGGTTTTCTATTTTTCCCTCTGAAGGAGGGAAGACGTCATCTAATCAAAAAAGTGTACTTAATAAAAGTTGTAGAGAATTTAATTATCTTTTGAAAACAACTCTCAAAAGGCAATTGACGATAAATAGGCAGGGGTGGGGGTAATTTAAAAAAAAATTCATTCAAAAATTGAAATTTCAAAAAATTTTATAAAAAAAATTGAAGCTTATAAAATTTGCAACAGATTTGATTTACTAAGATTTTTTTAGGACCAAAGGCGATAAATACAATTGTCTTTTGAGAGTTGTTTTCAAAAGATAATTAAATTCTCTACAGTCTTCGATCCTTCAAAGGTCAAAATAGAAAACCCCGTTTTTTTCCACCTCGTAGCTCAGATACGTTTGGTCCTACAAAAAATTGTATTAGGTTAAAATTGTAGCAAATTCAAAAATCTTTAATTTTTTACTAAAAATTATTTCGCCTATGACCTACGGTTTTCGAGATATTTGCGAAAAAACGAAAAAAAAAATCACCTTAAAAACGCTCCTGACGGTTATGGACTTTTTTATGGTTAATCTGGGACCAACCCCTACACATTTCCGTAGAGAAAAAAAAACCTTATTTTTTTCCACCCCCAGGCTTAGATTGACTGGACTAAACGAGCAATAGATAATAAACAAGGAAAAACAAACTGAGGCCTTCCACCGGAGTTGGGACCGGACTTGGGAGTTCAAGCGCTTTTTAGGCCTCACCATAAGCCACGATAAACAAAAGAGCTTTGATTTATAAAGTATATTGTAGTATAAACATAGCTTCTGAGAAGGATTTTGTCGTCTTTTCCCTGTGTGTGGGTTTTGTTCCCCCTGTTTCCTTCTTCCTTGATGGATCCTTTCCCCCACCACCATCTGTCTGTGATGGCCCCCCAGGGCAGAAAATGTATTATAAAGCAATACATATACTGACTGATATCCAATATACGTAGTTTTATATCGTTTTCCCTTAATAATTAGATGTTTAGATATTTAGGAGAATGACAATGACTTCCTTTTCAAAATCAATATGTGGAGAGATATTGAAGTTTTTGACCTATCGCGATCGGAGCCCACCAAATGTCAACTTTTAACATTTTTTGTCTGATTTACCAAAACCTAAATAAACGTATGTAGGTTAGTCGTCATTTTTATGTTTTTATTTATTTTATATATAAAACGTATCTAGGAACGCGGTAGCCCCTCCTCTAATCTCTTTACCACTACCTCCACTCCCTCCACCTCCCCATACTCTCCTCTACATCCCCTACACCCTCCCACCACACAAACAATCCAAATACATTCAACAATCGCCTAACCTCCCCCCACTTACACTCCACAGTTCTCAAAATTCCAACACCTTCCACTACTCTCCTGGACTCTTCCCCCTACCTCCCCACCCGCCCCGAGCATTCTACCACCTACCCATCACCTCCCCTACAATCATTAACACTACCCAACCTCCCCATAATCTCCCCCACCTCCCCGAACATTCTACCACCTACCCATAACCTCCCCTACTCTCATTAACACTACCTCACATCTCCATAATCTCCCCCACCTCCCCAAACATTCTATCACCTACCCATCACCTCCCCTACTATCATTAACACTACCCCACCTCTCCATAATCTCCCCCACCTCCCCAAACATTCTACCACCAACCTATCACCTCCCCTAACATTCTACCACCAACCTATCACCTCCCCTACTCTCATAACTCTACCCCACATCCCCATAATCTCCCCCACCTCCTAAAACATTCTACCACTTTCCCTACCCTCATTAACACTACCTCACCTCCCCAAACATTCTACCATCTACCCATCACCTCCTCTACTCTCATTAACACTAGCCCACCTCCCTCCATTTTCCCATACTCTCCCCTAACTACCGCCACCACACCCACAATCCCACTACCTTCCCCAATCACCCCAATCTAACCTTCTTTCCTGACCACAGCCCACATCACCCTTCTTTCCTGACCCCCACCCCCCACATCCCCTTCTTTCCTGACCCCTGCACCTACCCTTCTTTCCAGAACCCCCCCACCCACCTCCCCCATAATCTCCCCACCTCCCCAAACATTCTACCACAAACCTATCACCTCCCCTACTCTCATAACACTACCACCACATCCCCATAATCTCCCCACATCCCAAACATTCTATCACATACCTACCCATCACCTCCCTCTACTATCATTAACACTACCGCACCTCCCATAATCTCCTCCCCACCTCCCCAAACATTCTACCGCCAACCTATCACCTCCCCTACTCTCATACATACACTACCCCACATCCCCATTATCTCCCCCACCTCCAAACATTCTACCCACTTTCCCTACCTCATTAACACTACCCACATCCCTGACAACATTCTACCATCTACCCATCACTCCTCTACTCTCATTAACACTAGCCACCCCTCCATTATCCCATACACTTCTACATAACTACCGCCACCATACCCACAATCCCACTACCTTCCCCAATCACCCAACTCTACTTTCTTTCCTGACCACACTACACACACCCACCATCACCTTCTGTCCTGCGACCCACCCACATCCCCTTTTCCTGACACCTACCCTTCTTTCCAGAACCCACCTCCCCATAATCTCCTCCACCTCCCCAATACTTCTACCACCACCTATCACCTACTACTCTCATACACTACCCACATCCCCATAATCTCCCCACTCCCCAAACATCTACCACTTCCCTACACCTCATTACACTACCTCACCTCCCCAAACATTCTACCATCTACCCATAGCACCTCCTCCTACTCTCAGTCACACTACTGCGCACGCTCTCCACCATTTTTCCCATACTCTCTAACTAACTCCATCTGCCACCTCACACACAATCATACTATCCCTCAATCACCCCAATCTACCCTTCTTTCTGACCCATCCCACATCTACCCTTCGTTTACCTGACCCCGTGCACATACCCTTTGCTTCCTGACACTAGCCTTCTTCTCCATCACACCCACCTCCCTCATATCTCTCGCCTACCATGCCCTCATACATTCTACCACGCAACACTAGCACCCTCTTCGCCGCCTATACATTCTACCACACCAACCTATCACCGATCCCTACTCTCACAACACTACCACGCACATCCCATACGGTGACCTCCCGCCACCGCCACACAAACATTCTATCGGCACTGTTCCCACTACTCTCTCACTTCACACTACGACCTCTCCCAAACATCTAAACCCATCTACCAGGTCACCTTCCTCTACTCTCATTAACGACTAAGGCTGGGCACCTCTCCTACCATTTACCCCATACTCTCCCTAGACTACCGTACGACACCCACAATCCCACTACTCTCCCCAATCACCCCAATCTCCCCTCTTTCCTGACACATCCCTTCTTTCCTGACGCCCGAAGTACCCTTCTTTCAAGAACACATCCCCTTCTTTCCTGACCCCCCCCCACCTCCCTTCTTTCCAGAACACCACCTCCCCCAATATCTCCCCCACCTCCCCAAACATTCTACCACCAACCTATCACCTCCCCTACTCTCATAACACTACCCCACATCCCCATAATCTCCCCCACCTCCCCAAACATTCTACCACTTTCCCTACCCTCATTAACACTACCCCACCTCCCCAAACATTCTACCATCTACCCATCACCTCCTCTACTCTCATTAACACTAGCCCACCTCCCTCCATATCCCCATACTCTCCCCTAACTACCGCCACCACACCCACAATCCCACTACCTTCCCCAATCACCCCAACCTCCCCTTCTTTCCTGACCCCCCCCATCCCCTTCTTTCCTGACCCCACTACGCCACCTACCATTCTTTCCAGAACCCCCCACCCACCTCCCCCATAATCTCTCGCCCACACTCCCCAAACATTCTACACCAACCTATTCACCTCCCCTACTCTCATAACACTACCCCAGATCCCCATAATCTCCCCCACCTCCCCCAAACATTCTACCACTTTCCTACCCTCATAACACTTACCCACCTCCCCAAACATTCTACCATCTACCCATCACCTCCTCTACTCTCATTAACACTAGCCCACCTCCCTCCATATCCCCATACTCTCCCCTAGACTACCGCCACCATACCCACAATCCCACTACCTTCCACCAATCACCCCAACCTCCCCTTCTTTCCTGACCACACCCACCATTCCCCTTCTTTCCTGACCCCCCCACCCACATCCCCTCCTGACCTCACCTACCCTTCTTTCCAGAACCCCCCACCCACCTCCCCCATAATCTCTCACCACCTCCCCAAACATTCTACCACCAACCTATCACCTCCCCTACTCTCATAACACTACCCCACATCCCCATAATCTCCCCCACCTCCCCAAACATTCTACCACTTTCCCTACCCTCATTAACACTACCTCACCTCCCCAAACATTCTACCATCTACCCATCACCTCCTCTACTCTCATTAACACTAGCCCACCTCCCACCATTTTCCCATACTCTCCCCTAACTACCGCCACCACACCCACAATCCCACTACCTTCCCCAATCACCCCAATCTCCCCTTCTTTCCTGACCCCTCCCACATCCCCTTCTTTCCTGACTCACATACCCTTCTTTCCTGACCCCCCCCACCTAGCCTTCTTTCATACCCCCCCACCCACCTCCCCCATAATCTCCCCTACCTCCCCAAACATTCTACCACCAACCTATCACCTCCCCTAACATTCTACCACCAACCTATCACCTCCCCTACTCTCATAACACTACCCCACATCCCCATAATCTCCCCCACCTCCCCAAACATTCTACCACTTTCCCTACCCTCATTAACACTACGCCTCCTCCCCAAACATTCTACCATCTACCCATCACCTCCTCTACTCTCATTAACACTAGCCCACCTCCCTCCATTTCCCCATACTCTCCCCTAACTACCGCCACCACACCCACAATCCCACTACCTTCCCCAATCACTCCCAATCTCCCTTCTTTCCTGACGCACATCCCCTTCTTTCCTGACAGTACCCTTCTTTCCAGAACCGCACATCCCCTTCTTTCCTGACACCTTACCCTTCTTTTCCAGAACCCCCCCACCCACCTCCCCAATATCTCCCCCACCTCCCCAAACATTCTACCGCCCAACCTATCACCTC
Organism: Orius laevigatus; assembly: GCA_018703685.1. NCBI lineage: Eukaryota > Metazoa > Arthropoda > Insecta > Hemiptera > Anthocoridae > Orius > Orius laevigatus. The sequence continues at coordinate 47,922 of JAGWEN010000807.1, forward strand.
CCCTAACATTCTACCACCAACCTTTCACCTCCCTACTCTCATAACACTACCCCACATCCCCATAATCTCCCCCCCTCCCCAAACATTCTACCACTTTCCCTACCCTCATTAACACTACGCCTCCTCCTCCAAACATTCTACCATCTACCCATGCACCTCCTCCTACTCTCATTACACTAGCCCTACCTCCCTCTCATCCCCATACTCTCTCCCCTAACTACCGCCACCACACCCACAATCCCACTACCTTCCCCTAATCACCCCAATCTCCCTTCTTTCCTGACACATCCCTTCTTCCTGACAAGTACCCTTCTTTCCAGAACACATCCCTTCTTTCCTGACGCCCACCTACCCTTCTTTCCAGAACACACCACCTCCCCAATATCTCCCCCACCTCCCCAAACATTCTACCACCACCTATCACCTCCCCTACTCTCATAACACTACCCCACATCCCCATAATCTCCCCCACCTCCCAAACATTCTACCACTTTCCCTACCCTCATTAACACTACCCCACCTCCCCAAACATTCTACCATCTACCCATCACCTCCTTCTACTCTCATTAACACTAGCCCCCTCCCTCCATATCCCCATACTCTCCCCTAACTACCGCCACCACACCCACAATCCACTACCTTCCCCAATCACCCCCAACCTCCCCTTCTTTCCTGACCCCCCCCACATCCCTTCTTTCCTGACACCCTACCATTCTTTCCAGAACACCTCCCCACCTAATCTCCACCACCTCCCCAAACATTCTACCACCAACCTATCACCTCCCCTACTCTCATAACACTACCCCAGATCCCCATAATCTCCCCCACCTCCCCAAACATTCTACCACTTTCCATACCCTCATTAACACTACCTCACCTCCCCAAACATTCTACCACTTTCCCTACCCTCATTAACACTACCTACTATCATTAACACCTCCCCATAATCTCCCCCACCTCCCCAAACATTCTACCACCTACCCATAACCTCCCCTACTCTCATTAACACTACCCCACCTCCCCATAATCTCCCCCACCTCCCCAAACATTCTACCACCTACCCATCACCTCCCCTACTATCATTAACACTACCCAACCTCCCCATAATCTCCCCCACCTCCCCAAACATTCTACCACCTACCCATAACCTCCCCTACTCTCATTAACACTACCCCACCTCCCCCAAACATTCTACCACCTACCCATCACCTCCCATACTATCATTAACACTACTACCGCCCTCCCCATAATTCTCCCCCACCTCCCACCATTCTACCACACAACCTATCACCTCCCTAACATTCTACACCAACCTATCACTCCCCTACTCTCATACACTACCCCCACTCCCCAAACTCCCACATCCCCTATTACACTACCTTACCCCACACTCACCACTTTCCCTCCCTCATTAAACCTCACCCCACCTCCCCAAACATCTCCACTTTCCCTACCCTCATTAACACCCCACCCACTACCTCCCACACACTCATCTACCCCACCTCCCACAAAACATTCTACACTTTCCCTACCTCATTAACACTACCCCACCTCCCAAACATTCTACCACTATTACCCATCACCTCCTCTACTCTCATTAACACTAGCCACCTCCCTCCATTTCCCCATACTCTCCCCTAACTACCGCCACCACACCCACAATCCCACTACCTTCCCCAATCACCCCAACCTCCCCTTCTTTCCTGACCCCCACCCCCACATCCCCTTCATTCCTGAAACCCCCCCCCCACCTACCCTTCTTTCCAGAACCCCACCTCCCCCCACTTAATTTTTCATAAACTGCGTAGAAAGAATGCTTAAGAGAAGAAAAAAAGGTAAACAATGAAGAAAAAGCAAAAATTAATAGCCCTCGCGTTAGAGGATCTTGATAAGGCCTTCAATCCGTTCTTAAGATAAGAAGGGGCGGACTCACAACTCACATATAATAATATGCGCAACTAAATTTATGATTCTATATTTTATTTCGTGATGTTAAGGTTGAGAAAAAGAGCTATTTAAAAGTAAGATAAAAACAAAAATGTTTTATTTTCACTACATAACTATGTTTGTTCATTTCTTTTATTTTTTTCATTCTTCGCTCCCCCTAAAATCGATGGAACGTCTTCATTTTCATCATAAGCGATATTTTATCGATTTTAAAACCCATTTTATGCACTTACATAATCGTAAGTTTTATTATTTTTAAATATATTGCTTAGGTATATGATTTTTTACCTTAAAAGAACTTTAAAAGAATCGAAAACTTGATCTCTAACTATGAATGCGGACAAACAAAGGGCTTTGTTAGATTTCTGGCGCCGATTCTAATTAAACTTGGAACAAAGTTAGCCCATAGGAAACGAAAAATCGCTTTAGGCGATTACGTACTTATTTACTGTTTGTGAATAAGCCAATTTAGTTATAGCAAGTTTCAGTGTAAACAAAATCAAGATTTCTCCTTTAGAATCTCAGGGCACCAGCAACAATCGTGAATTTCCTCTTCCTTTGGCCAAAGAGGCAAATATGGTGTTTTGGCAATACTAGAGACATCCAAAACTGTCATTTTCTCTAATTTCGAATATCACCAAGATCGAGTGAAAAATTTTGAAGAAATAAGGTAAAAATTAAATCTTTATTCATGGGGGGTCGTCTTATATAAAATTCGGCTCCATTTCTAGTGTTTACAAGAGGTTTACAAAAGAATCCGCTTGGAGCGCTAGTTTAACACCAAGCAGTTATTTTATTATTTTTATTTTAACTATACTCTCAACATAACTACAAACAGCATTTATGGTGCTTTTACCGAGACGAAAATCAAACTGATTTTCAAAAAATAGTTTATTGCTTTCAAAATAATCAAAACCTTGAATCTTTATAACTTTTTCAAATAACAGGTAGCAACGCTATTGGTCTATAATTAGATGGAGAGGTAATATCACCTTTTTTGTGCAGCGGAACTATAGCAGCAATTTCCAGCCACTCTGGAAAAATAGACAATTCAAAACTTAAGTTAATAAGGAAAGTTAAAGGATAAACGATGGGATCAGCAATATTTTTAATGATCTTGGAATTTAGATCATAAATATCACAACTATCTGAGTTTTTTAAGGACATAGGAATTTAAGGGGGATCCGACATCAAAATTCTACTAAGTGTGCGAGAGAGAGGGAAGATGCCCAAAAGTAGTTTCCTCGTTTTGGGCACTAAAATTGGTCGGAAATTTTTTTTGAAAAGCGCGTTCTCATTCTTTTGGAAAACTACGTACTGTTTAGGGGGCAGTTTTTCCGGAAAAATTTTCCTAGGGAAAATAGAAAATCCAATTTTCCACCAAAACAGAAATTTTGAAAAAACAGGTAGTCATCTTGAAGGTTTTTACGAGTTGATTTCAAATATGCTAATATTAAGAAGATCGGATGAATAGATTCGTCGGTACGAGATTTTGCGGATAGATGGTGCGGGGAAGGGGAGTTATATTTTGGGGAAGTAAAGATGACACATCACTCTTACTCCTTCAAGGTCATCGAACTTTTCAAACGGCTTAATTTTTTTCTCTCAATTGTGAGATTGTTAGGTAGATTTTTTTTTCCATTTTATAATATTTAGTCAAAACCACAAAAGACTCATGATTTTTAATTCCAATATTCCCCAAAAATTTAGTTTTTCTTTCTTTTGAACATATTTTAGGCTGTTTTTCACCTAAAACCTTAAAATCGACATTTTAAAGCCAAATTATCGTCCAAAAACCTCAAAATCAACATTTGTAAAGCCCAATTTTCGTCCAAAAAACCTCAAAATCAAAGTTTAAAGAGCCTTTTTTCGAACAAAATCTCAAAATCAAGGTTTTAAGAGCCCAATTTTCGACAAAAACCTCAATATCAACATTTGTAATGCCCAATTTTTGTCCAAAATCCTCAAAATCAAAGTTTTAAGAGCCATATTTTCGTCAAAAAACTCAAAATCAACAATTGTAAATTCGCGTTCGTAGATTTCAGAAAATTTTATAAAAACAAAACTAAAGATTATTAACCCTAGTACCACCAGGTGAAATTTTTTTCGATTCTCACCACCTAGGGTGATTTTCCACCCGATCATTTTTTTTTAATTTTTTTCATCAAATGCTTCTAAAAAGTGAAATTTGTTATGGTAATAAAAGTTTTTTATTACAAAATAAATTTTAAATTTAACAAATTTCATTATTGACATTGAAAAAATATAACAATAACAGCCCTGCATTATTTTTATCTCTTCTGAACGACATATCATGTACGCCCCCATTACTGTATAAATTTTTTAAATCAAAACGAGAAACAAACGTAAATTTTTGAATATGCATATAAAATTATTCATTTAAAAGTATCTAATACTTGGGAAAAGTTTAATAAGACGCCATGGTTAGTTGTATGAAACTTATTATATCGACAAAAACGTGTTAGGTAGCAAATAAAAGCTATGTTTCCACCGCAGATCAAATTTCAAACCGGTTCTGAATCCAGAGCCCATGCGCAGAACGATTATTGGAACGTTTAAACGTTCCGCGCATGCCCCGAGAGTCAAAAACTAGCCTAAAACCGCGGAAAAAACAAAAGCCAAAATGTGACATTCATCACCACCCAGGGTGAGATTCCACCCAACTTAAGCAAACATCACTCACCACGTGGGGTGATTTACCACCCCAAACGCAGAAATGAGAAACATTAACAAAATTTTCAGAATCGTTGATTACTTCCGGTTAATTTTGAGTGACGAAACATGTTGCGAACAACTTATTCGAGGAATACATAAAGGTCAGGACGTTCTCCTACCACTCATTTGTCCATGCGCCTACTTTTAACTTCTCTCGGGTGGCAAATCACCCCACCTGGTGGTACTAGGGTTAAGTTTGCTACAAATTTGATCTACTAAGATTTTTTGTAGGACCAAACGTTTCTGATCTACGAGGCGACAAAAACCCTGGATTTTCGATTTTTACCGATGAAAAAGTCAGATTTTAGAAACGTCAGTCTGCAAAGGATAAAAATTTAAAATTACAGAATGATAACATTGTAGAAAATAAAGCAGGCGAATGGTTTCTTGAAATAAAAACCGGTTTGAAGAATCCTGACCTTGACAAAGGGAAAATTTATCTTTTCTCCCCGCCCCCCCTCATTGAACTCCCCGGAACCCCGCAGCATCTAAGCTTTAAAAATCTCGTACCGACGAATCTATCCATCCGATCGTCTTAATATTAGCATATTTGGAATCAGCTCGTCAAAACCTACAAGATGACTACCTGTTTTTTTAAAAATAAAGTTTTGGTGGAAAATTGCATTTCCTATTTTTCCGAGGAAAAATTTTCCGGGAAAACCGCTTTCTAAACAGTACGTAGTTTTCCGAAAGAATGAGAACGCTTTTTTTAAAACAAATTTCCGACCATTTTTAGTGCCCAAAACGAGGAAACTAATTTTGGGGGTGATAGTGCTGCGATCTCTTGAATGAGAAACAAACAATTCTGATGGGAGAATCCCCCTTAAAGACTGTAGAGGTATCAACGAAGGAAAATTCGTAGGAGCGATCTGTAGGTTGACTGATAGAGAAATTCAAGGCATCAAGATTTGATGAGTTGAGGCCTTCACGAATAGTAGTTGTTTTCCATTTCTCATTTTCTAATCAAGATCCCAATCAGCAATGGCTTCACGGACATTGACCAGAATGTCATCATTATGCGGCACTTTTTGACATCTTACCTTCAAATTTAAAAGAACCAACAAGCGCTTTATGGTCAGAAAGACCAGGATCGACGCGCGATAAGAAACTTTGAAGGCTTCCAGTTTATAAAGATGTTATCTCCTCTGGTACTTTCTGAGAATGGAAGCCAAAGCTCAAAAGTTAACAAGCAAAAAAGTTAACTTTTTAGAAGATTGTGGTTTTCATGAATGGTTAAAAACTATCATTTCTAATGTAAAATTTAACGCTGATTCCAAATCTGACACCAGAAATTTAAAGTTATTAAGGCAATTTGAGATATTGACTGTTTTATGTAAAAAAAAGGTGTTTTTAGTGAAAAAAATCTTTAAAAAATCATAACTCCAAGACGGATTGATATCAGGGGCGGATCCAGGGTGGATCGCGTTGCCCAAAAGAGTGAGAGGGAAGGAAAAGAAAGAAAGAACACAAAATCCCCAAAATTCACGTTAATGAAGACAATTTTATAAAAGAATTAACCAAGCAAAAAATTAAGAAAAGGCAAAATTAACAAATTAAAACCAATTATTCGTCAAAAAACTCGTCAATATGAACATTTTAAGGGCGACTTTTTCATCAAAAACTTCAAAATCAGGGTTTTAAGAGCCAAATTTTCGTCAAAAACCTTAAAATCAAAATTTACAAAGCCAAATTTTTCCTCAAAAACCTCAAATTCAAGGTCTTAAGAGACATTTTTTCGTCATAAGCTTTAAAATCAACTTTTAAGAGACAATTATTTTTCGTCAAAAAACCTCAAAATCAACGTTTTGGGAGACAGTTTTTCGTCAAAAACCTGAAAATCAACGTTTTAAGGCTCTCTTTCGTCAAAAACCTTAAAATTTACATTATTTGAGTACCAATCTTTCATCAATAACCTCAAAATCAACGTTTTAAGAGATAATTATTTTTCGGTAAAAACCTCAAACTTAACGTTTTAAGAGATAATTTTCGTTAAAAACTTCAAAATCAACGTTTTAACCCTAGTACCACCAGGTAGGGTGATTTGCCACCCGAGAGAAGTTAAAAGTAGGCGCATGGGCAAATGAGTGGTAGGAGAACGTCCTGACCTTTATGTATTCCTCGAATAAGTTGTTCGCAACATGTTTCGTCACTCAAAATTAACCGGAAGTAATCAACGATTCCTTAAATTTGTTAATGTTTCTCATTTTTGTCTTGGGGTGGTAAATCACCCCACCTGGTGAGTGATGTTGCTTAAGTTGGGTGGAATCTCACCCTGGGTGGTGATGAATGTCACATTTTGGCTTTGTTTTTTCCGCGGTTTTAGGCTGGTTTTTGACTCCTCGGGGCATGCGCGGAACGTTTAAACGTTCCAATAATCGTTCTGCGCATGGGCCCTGGGGTTCGGAACCGGTTTGAAAATTTGGATCTGCGGTGGAAACATAGCTTTTATTTGCTACCTAACACGTTTTTGGTCGATATAATAAGTTTCATACAACTAAACCATGGCGTCTTATTAAACTTTTCCCAAGTATTAGATACGTTTGAATGAATAATTTTGTATGCATATTCAAAAATATACGTTTGTTTCTCGAATTGATTTAAAAAAGTTATACAGTAATGTGGACGTACATGATATGTCGTTCAGAAGAGAAAAAAAATAATGCAGGGCTGTTATTGTTATATTTCTTCAATGTCAATATGAAATTTGTTAAATTAAAATTCATTTTGTAATAAAAAACTTTTATTACCATAACAAATTTCACTTTTAGAAGCATTTGATGAAAAAAAATTAAAAAAAATGATCGGGTGGAAAATCACCCTAGGTGGGTGAGAATCGAAAAAATTTCACCTGTGGTA
>JAGWEN010000808.1:0-55441 GCA_018703685.1 Orius laevigatus
GACGGAAAGTAATAAGAGGCATAGATGTGGATAGACGTTTTCCGTTTGGGAGTCTCTGTAGCTATTGTCGGCCATGGAGAAGAGCGTGTGCGTGTAAAGGTACTAGATGGGCTTGCTCCCGGAGAAATATACAGTACGTTAGGACAAAAGAATGCGGTGAGGAGGACCTACGTCAACGTGCAGATCAGAATAAAAGGGAAATCCTAGACGGAAACAGTGGGTTATGTAAGTTTCCCTAGGTCTACAACAGATGTGTAGAGGTACCGATTATATGAATATCTTCAGTATTCAACATAAATAAGCGATAGATGTGGAGTTTATTATGTAACAGCCATTCTTCTCTCGATCATTATAATCTCGTGCCCTTCGCATATAAGTGAAGAGTGCTGTGTGGCTATTAAGAGTCTAATGGGCAGTGAGTTGCTCCATGGGGGGCCGACGATATGTAGTGCTTAGGGCACAGTACAGGCGTATAGCCTAGCAGCCAGGTTGATGGGTAACCTAGCAAGCGTTTGATGCCAGAGTGAGACGACTATCAACGTGATGGTTTCGGCGTAGCACGATGTATACCTATATAATGTCTCATACGTATTCAAAACCGTAATAAGCAGGACTAGATAGATAAGCACGTTTCGCGATTAGGGTCTTTTCAGCATTTGGATAGAGCTGGATGCTGTAAGAGTCTAATGGGCGTCGACTAATCGATACACTAGTCACACGAAAGGTTGTGGAACCTTATGCATAACGTGTATGCATGTATAACCTAGGAGCATACGAATGATGAAACAAAAGAGTAAGGCCAAAGTATAGCAGAACGCTATATACAGAATAACATACCATGTCACGATTATTGCATTGCACAATTTTCTAGAGAATGCGACAGAACGATAATTATACAAATTGGGGAAAAAAAAAAATAGCTAAAAATATGAAGTAAAGCCAGTGAACAAATCAAGTAGAAACTTATACCTGTTCGTCTATATTATAAAGAGATTTACGATATTTTCGAGATGTCTTTTTCTGGTTGGATTTAATTTTTGAATAGTCTACATTTAAAACAGAATGTTACAAGGTCGTTACTGTGACGCACACGTCGGTTATTATGTTGCGTGTGTTATCTATACCTTATGTGTAATTCTGGAAATAGCGAATAAAAGTGTTTCTGTACCTTTATAATGCTATTGTTATAAAATGCTTGGTTTTTATTTAATTTTTTTTAGTATTCTTTGTCACATCCTATTGATTTAGCAGGGTTCCAACTCTGGTTTGATTTATTTGAAACTTTTGTCATCTTTGTTTTCGTGTATAACGTTGCATTTAGAATGTGTTTCGCTGTAACGGGTAAACACATTCTAGGTCTCGTGTCAACTTCTGATCGTTAAAAGGGCAACATAATAATACTCGATTAGAATATGGACTGCCTGCTGGGCTGTGGAAATCGTGTGAGACCAGAAGAGGCAGGAAGACATTTGCAAGGGGTAGGATATGGTAGAGCAGGCTATAAAGTAGGAAATGTCATACGAGAATTCTGGTCACGGTCAGTGTCGAATAAGTTAAAGACACAGTTCTATCGGTTCAGCGTTCTGTCAAGTTTTAAAAACTACATGACTTTGAGGGTCTTCAGGCGTCTGTCGTCTTTAAAAGCACATTAATTAATGCGGCATCAATTTCGTGTCAGTGATAAGCGATGCCTTGTTCTATGTTTTTTTAATTTATAGTCATTTTGCAAGTGTCATTATAAAACATTTGTATTGATTGTCAGTTAAACAACATGTATTTTTGTTTCTGGTCCACCCCCACGCGTGTACAACTGACAAGCTGAGTTTTTATTCAGTAGAAGGACAGTAGTTAAGAACAACACTTCTGTGTCTGTCTGAGTTCACTATCTAGTCAAAGATTTAGAAAGCCGACATTGTGAAGTATCAGTCTGATTATCTGTCATTGTAGTCAAGCATTTTAAAGATTGTTCTCGTTAAACACAGACATGTGTTTATTATCTCGTCTGAAAAGTTAATATACAATACCAGACACATGTTTATGTGTGCCGCTTAAAATCATATAGATATTCATTGTCGTAGTTCTGTATCGGTACAACCTGGCATTTTATTACAGTGTTACGTTTAAAAACCAAAGACATGCTATCTTATCTATCACCTTATCGCCGATTCTCGTCGTCGTAAACAAAACGTATCTAACTCCTGATCATGCGCAAATATGTACTGTCGGTCGTCCAAATAGCACATCATTTATTGTTTGGAAAGTTGTTAAATAACAGTTTTGATGCGTTTCTGTCATTTAAACATATTTATAGTCATATTCTTGTCGTATAAACTTGACTTCATATATATACGTCGTTTCTATGCGATGTAAAGACTTTATTCGCACGTGTAAACCATTTTAAAGTTGATTCAGTGTAAACAGCTATTTTGGTTGGTGAAGTGTGAAACACGATTTACTGTTTGTAGGTGATACACAATAAATTTTATTTACGTTATACATAGCGGTAACATTTTATCGGTATTGTCGATGTAAACACATTTTGATCCACAGAACCATTTGCTTCTGTCGTGTCAAAACTGCAGCTAATCATTAATGTGCATCTGGATTTAAACGTGTCAGTAGTAAAACACATTGTAACAAGAATGCACCCATATGGTTCCTGTCGTGATAGCACAAAGCACATTTATAGATCGTTCATATGAGTGTATCTGTCGTGTAATAAACAATTTGATAATCGTTCATATTTCATGATCGTGTAACATGAGCAAACAGTCGTTACAATACAATCGACCATTACTCTATTCTAAGTACTCCTCAGTGATGATAGCAGTAAAGAGTATGAACACATTTTGAAAAATGTATTTAGTGGTATTAGGGCTAGAAACGGTGTCGGCTATTGGATTGAACGAATTGTGCATATCGGATGGTCCGAAGGCGTCTGTGTCAGAAGCTCGAGCGAAAGAAGTAGCGAGTAGGGGCACGTGACGAGGGTTTCGATTAAGATGCGAGTACTACTCCCGATCGGCGAGTATAAGCATCGCAAATCCGTGATCTAGTCTAGAGATCCAGCCTGGAGAGCTTATATAGTGCAGTGGTGAATTACGGTATAGAACTGTGAAAAAAAAAAATATATGAGGAAAAGAAGGCATCTGTCTAAAAAGCATGTGTTTCTGGTAGTCCTTGTTTAGCTCCACGATATTCCTATACCCTCTTTAGTCCTTTGATGCACAGATGTTATTATTAAAATTACCATAATAAAAAATCAGGCTAATATTATTTAAAAAACGAGTCTTGTGTGAGCAAGTTATTCCTTCGGGGGGTTATCGCAGTAATTCTCTAGTGTATCGTCAGCGAAATGGATCAGATTCAGATACGCAGTATAGTCGGAATACAACAGGCAGAATGACTACAGAAAGAAGACATAACATGCCATCTTAGAATAGTTGCAGACGTACAATTTGTCATGTTATGTAGCGTTTTTTCGCTAAAAAGAGGAAATTTATTAGGCCCCTTATGGACACTCTACCGACGTCGAAAGCGGCAGTTTTTAATCGTTCTTAAAATTGACGTACATATCATATATCTTTTTTTGTCTGACTACTATCATGACAATATGGCTAGTTTATTATCGTCATACATTGACGGGGGAAATGAATCCACTTTTAGGTCGTCTATATGACGTGAATAGAGGCCAGTTCATTTATTGTCGTCGTAAATGTGATGCAGATAAATCCCCACTGTGTTTATGGGGGGGGGACACAGGGGGGTCTATGTATAATAGGACAGATATGATGGCCTAGTTATTAGTTGAGCATACGTCTATTGATATTAGCAAGGTGGAAATAAGATGACGCTCTTTTTATGATCAGTCATAGTTATAAGACGATATTATTGGTTCCTGACTAGTTTAAGTTGTTCCGTCTAATTGAGCAGAGGGAATGACGTATCCACTTTTTAGTCAAGATATGCTCTATATCTAGTACGAATAATATGGCCATTATATTGTAGTCGAGTATGTTGTTATTTCTAATTGATGGCATTATGAATATGAAATCTGACAACTTTTATGATGCGATCGTATATGACGAATGGCGCAGTTTTCTTAAAAAAAAAAGTAGGGATAAGTTGTGCAGATTGAAATCCATTTTGTTGGGTCGTCTAGATTTAAAGTAGATGCAAATATGGCCAGTTTATTTATCGTGTGTATTTGAACGGATAAATCCTCTTTTAGCTGTCGGTCTATAATGGTATGACGGAATAGGTCCAGATTTGTTATATACGTGTTCTCATATGACTGGATAAATGAGCGCAGAGGCCACTTTTTTGTCGATCACTGATATTGAACGAACAGGGCCATGTTTAGTTATATATCGTCTAATAATGGCGGATAAATCCACTTTTTGTCGTCTATATTGACGAAATGGGCCAGTTTTTTAAATCGTCTAAGATTGACGGATAATATCGCACTATTTTGTGAGTCGGTCTATATAGACGGAATATGGCCAGTTTTAAATTGTCTAATGAACGGAATAATTCAGCTTTTTGATCGTCTTATAATTGACGAATACATGGCCAGTTTTATCGTGTATTGGCGGATATGATGCGCATCATTTTGTCGTCTATTGACGAGAAGTTAGGGCGCGAGTTTTAAATCGTAACTAATTGAATAGCATAAGTCCACTTGGTGAGTTGGTCGTCTATATGACGAATAAGGGGGGAGAAGGGCAGTCAGTTTATGTTTTTGAGTAAGAGTTGGGGGTAGAGGAGGTGAGGAGTAAGAAAGAGGGATGGAATATCGTCTAAAGTGGGACGTGGATGTAAGGAAGAGAGAGGAGTACCTACTTTTTGTAGGTTGGGAGGAGAGGTTATGTAGGGTGGGTCGAGTCTATATAATGAGCGTAAGTAGAGGGCCTGAGTTAGCGACATTGTGCGTATTATATTTGACGGTGTCAGAAGCGAAGCTCGTAGGGTAGTTGTCCCCTTTGCATTGCATTTCATCATCCTCAGTGTTTGAGCCAGCTAAAGATCCTGCAGAGAAATTAGAGATTGTGTCGGGTTGTGCTGGATGGGTGTAGGGGTTAGTCTTTCGAAGGGGACGCAGGAAATAGGTTGGCTGAAAGTGGACTCCGGGCGTACGTGGAGAGCAAGTATGCAAGAAACCAAAGCGTGCGAATAGCTAAGCCGAGAGATTAGGATTAACAAGGTGAAAAAAGTAAGAAGAAGGACACTTGTTCCAACACGTGAAAACTGATAATAAACCAATTGAGCGTCTCACAAGGTCGTGGACGGTCTTAATTTTCTTAATCAAAAGAAAAGTTACAATGCCTATGTAACTAAACAACAAGTTATTCGTTACCTATAGTGACACGAAATGCGCTTTGACGCAAAGTAGAGAGGTATGAAGAGATTAATAAGTAGAAGAAAAAAGAAGGAAAAAAAAATGGGAAATTGTTGCATCTTATGTGGGGCTTGCGGGGTCCTCGTTAATATGTAATTTGCTTGTAGAGAACGAATTAGAGTGTGATGTCGTGAGAATACAATAAGGTTACGGGAACCATTAGTTGAAGGAAAAGGAAGGTGGGATGCCTTATGGGCCGGAGTAATATATCCGAAAGAAGGGCCTTCCGTCTTAACAAAGGTATAGTTGTGAGATCTCGCCGGTCAAAGAACAAGGGGGGGGAGACAGTATAATAATACCGTAGTAGAGGAGGGTGGTAGTGGTAGGGAGGGGGGGGGTGGGGGTCACGAAAATGTGCGCACGTTTGTATCCACGGTGTGCTCCATTAATCAGTTAAGTTCCGAGGGAATAACTTTGTTCACGCATGGGGTGGCCGTTGAGCGGGTGCCGCTACGATGGCACACGGACAGGAATTTTTCTTCGGCGACAGGGGGGAGGTAAAAGTATGTAGTATCTAGTTTTCACTAAGATAAGAGCTATGCTGTATGCTAAATTGTATTAGTGTATAATGAAAAGGGTTGGCTTTTTTTTGTTTTTGTTGGTGGAACGTTTGTTAATGTCGTTTTGCGTGCTGATGATTACATGCGGGGGTTCATACGTAAATTAAGGTAGTCAACGGGAAAGAAAACAGCGACCTTGGCATTGTAGTGCGCAGGATCAATGTATTTGTAATATTTATAGTATATACTAATAGTGATGATATGTTATATATATATATTTAGTAGGTATATATAGTAGTATATATATATATATATTTGTTTTAGATATTTATGATTTTTTAGTTTTTTTTTATGTTTTTATAGTTTTTTTTTTTAGCAAAGGAGTTAGTGTGTAGAAGGGGGCGGTTATAGATATCTAACAAAGATGCGGGTCACATAGTGATCGTAGCGCGACCCAAACTCTTCGGTTTGTGAACGTCATGTTCGTGAATACGTCACAGAACGATGACGTCAAGGGATTCGTTCATGTGGTACTTCTGCCTCGGAGCATTTACCAAGAGCCGTTAATGCCCCTCCAGTTCAATGTCGTCACGTCGGGCGTAAATGTGGGAGCTCGTCGCGAATTGTAGTTGTGTTAGTGAAATGTGAGCTTCCGGGCCTGGAGTCCTCTAGGAGAATAATTGGGGATCAAAAGAGGGCGAAAAAAAAAAAAACAAAAAGAGGGTGTGAGGCGCTTCGTATGTAGACCTGGGGAGATCAAGTCTGAAAGAAAACGCACTCCTTTAATACAATATCCGCCGGACCCTGTCTTGATGACTGCATGTAGTGGCCCTTCGTTTTAATAATGCCGCCCCACGCTAAGATTAAACGTAAATAAGTACAAAAATCAAAAAGAAACGACCTTCTTCTATTAGTTATTACCGCGCTGAGCATATCGGGCGTGACAATTAATTCTTTTTTTGGATTGATCCAAAGGTCTGTGTGGCTGTCGATTCTTTTCTTGTCGTGTTATGTTGCAATCGCGTGTCACATTTTTTTGAGGGGGATAATGCCCGGCCACTGTTTTTAATGCCCTATAAGGGCAAGGGGGCGCCGCCTGGAGGGCGGTACTATAAGAGCTGAAGGGTAGGGAGGAAGGGCAAAGTTGGTGAAATGGTGATCTAAGGCGGCCCGGGGAGGAGGCGTAAGGCCGGACTTAGGGAGGGGAATTGAGAGCCCCCCCCCCCCCCCCTCCAACCCAACCCCGCGACCCCCCCCCCCCCCACCACAAACCCCCCCCCCCCGCCCCCCCCCCCAACGCCCCTCCCCCAACCCCCCACCCCGCCCGGCCCCCCCCCGCCACCCACCACCCCACGACCGCCCCCCCCCGGCCCCCACCCCCGTCCCCCCCCCCCCCCCCCCCCGCCCCGCGACCAGCCGCCCCCCCCCCCCGGCAACCCCCCACCCCCCCCCGCAAGCCGCCGCCCCCCAAAAAAATATTTTTAGGTTGTTTTTAATTATTATGACCTTTGGGATGTCCGAAACCGAGCAAATCGCCTGTGACAAGGCAGGGGGTCCTTCCCCGGATTTTTTTAAACATCAAGGTGTGACAAAACCTGTATATACGTGACATTTTTAACAGGGCTATCTTAATTGTAGCTTAAAAAAGGCTCTTGTTGCGTAAAAATGTCGCTAAAACATGTCTCATTACTTTAAAATGTCGCTAAAAGTGCCTTTTTACATCAGATTGTCGCCAAAAAGGGTCTCATAACTTTAACTTGTCGCTGAAAATGGGTCTTTTAGCTGGTTTTGTTTTTTGACGTCAAAAGTGTCGCTAAAATGTCTTTTTGTGTCAAAGGGTCGCTAAAATGGGTCTTTTTACGTCAAGAGTCGCTAAAACGGTCTTTTTACGTCAAAGGGTCGCTAAAAGGGTCTTTTTACGTCAAAGGTCGCTAAAATGGGTCTTTTTACGTCAAGGGTCGCTAAAAGGGTCTTTTTACGTCAAAGGGTCGCTAAAAAAGGGTCTTTTTACGTCAGATTGTCGCCAAAAGGGTCTCATAACTTTAACGTGTCGCTGAAAATGCGTCTTTTAGCTGTTTTGACGTCAAAGTGTCGCTAAAAATGTCTTTCTACGTTAAAGTGTCGCTAAAATGTCTTTCTACGTTAAAGGGTCGCTAAAAAGGGTCTTTTTACGTCAGATTGTCGCCAAAAAGGGTCTCATAACTTTAACTTGTCGCTGAAAATGGGTCTTTTAGCTGGTTTTGACGTCAAAAGTGTCGCTAAAAATGTCTTTTTGTGTCAAAGGGTCGCTAAAATGGGTCTTTTTACGTCAAAGAGTCGCTAAAACGGGTCTTTTTACGTCAAAGGGTCGCTAAAAGGGTCTTTTTACGTCAAAGGGTCGCTAAAATGGGTCTTTTTACGTCAAAGGGTCGCTAAAAGGGTCTTTTTACGTCAAAGGGTCGCTAAAAAAGGGTCTTTTTACGTCAGATTGTCGCCAAAAAGGGTCTCATAACTTTAACTTGTCGCTGAAAATGCGTCTTTTAGCTGTTTTGACGTCAAAAGTGTCGCTAAAAATGTCTTTCTACGTTAAAGTGTCGCTAAAAATGTCTTTCTACGTTAAAGGGTCGCTAAAAAGGGTCTTTTTACGTCAGATTGTCGCCAAAAAGGGTCTCATAACTTTAACTTGTCGCTGAAAATGCGTCTTTTAGCTGTTTTGACGTCAAAAGTGTCGCTAAAAATGTCTTTCTACATTAAAGTGTCGCTAAAAATGTCTTTCTACGTTAAAGGGTCGCTAAAAAGGGTCTTTTTACGTCAAAGGGTCGCTAAAAAGGGTCTTTTTTTTACGTCAAAGGGTCGCTAAAAAGGATCCTTTTACATCAGGTTGTCGCCAAAAAGGGTCTCATAACTTTAACTTCTCGCTAAAAATGTGTCTTTTTGGTGTTTTTTCGACGTCAAAGTCGCTAAACGTAATCTTTTCAACGTCCAAATCCGATCTTTTATGAAATTGTTTCCCAGACGAATTAGAATGTCGAAATGCAAAATGGTTTTCTTTGTCAAGTTCCTCAAAGAGAGGTTTTAAAAAAATAAAATATACAAAAGCCGTAAAAAAAGGAAATGCCGATGAATGTTTGGTCTAATCAAAACGTGGACGGGGTCCCTTTCAAAAAAGCGGGGCCGCCTTTTATTATTCCGCATTGTGTTGATTGATTTAATAGGGCCCTTAAAGGAATCCACGCCGCCTTCGCATTCCTTCTCCGCCTTTTTTCACCGACTTTCCTTTTAAAAATATTTATAAGTTCCTTTTGTTCCCAAAATATACAGTTTGGAGAAGAAAAAAAAGGTTTTTTTCGGAAAGTGGGTAGCACTCAGACGAAATTCGATTTGAATAAGTCCCTAGAAGGGGGAAACTTGAAAAAAGCCTTTAAGGATAACACGATTTTCCCTCCCCCCTTTTTTTTCTTTTTCACACTTAAAACAATAGCAATTAATTCAATAGTCGATATTCCATTTTTTCGTCTGGACACCCTCTTTATTAAATAACCCCCTTTTTCTATGAAATATGATCGAGGGATAAAAAAACTGCAGTTGGTATATTATTGAAAGTTTATCAATTTGAGTGGCACATCTGGTTTTTACATCTGTAGCGCTCAAAAATAATGGCGACACTGCTTACGTCACATGACGACTTCATATCTTTATTGAGGTTTCTACTTTGACCATATTTTTTCACTCTTGGTGACGTTTTCTAGCGACATTTGGACGTAAAAAGACGATTTTTAGCGATAAGTTGAAGTAATGAGACACTTTACGGCGACATATGGACGTAAAATGACAATTTTAGAGACACTTCGACGTAAAAAGAGACTTTTAGCGACACTTTGACGTAAAAGAGACTTTTAGCGACACTTTGACGTAAAACGAGACTTTAGGCGACACTTTTAGTTTTAGGAAACGAGACTCTTTTTAGCGACAATTTGATAAAAAGATGCTTTTTAGCGACAAGATGAGGTAATGAGACTTTCTTTTAGCGACACTTGGACGTAGAAAGAGAAGAAAATTTTTTTAGCGACATTTAGAAGCGATATTTTGATCTAATAAGAGCCCTTTTTAGCGACACTTTAACATAAATAGAGACTTTTAGCGACACTTTGAAGTAATGCGACATTTTGTAGGTAACAAGACCTTTTTTTAGCGAAACTTGACGTAATAATACTATTTTTAGCGACAAGTTGAAGTGATGAAACGCTTTTTAGCGACACTTTAAATTAAAAAGAGACTTTTAGCGACATTCTGAAAAGAGCCCTTTTTAGCGACAACAAGACCCTCTTTTGGCAATACTTTAGAATTATGAGACATTTTTTAGCGATATTTTGGGGTAAAAAAAAACCTCATTTAGCGACACTTTGAATTAAAAACAGACTTTTAGCGAGAAGAGACTTATTAGCGACATTTTAAGGTAAAAAAGATCCTTTTTTAGCGACACTTTGACGTAAAAAGAAAGTTCAAGCAATAATTTGAAATTAGACTTTTTAGCGACAATTTGACTTCAAAAGAGACTTTTAGCGACTATTAAAAGTAATGAGACGCGTTTTAGCGACATTTTGACGTAACAAGACCCTCTTTTAGCGACACTTTGACGTCAAAATTCACTTTTATTAATATTTTGCTGTAACAAAATCCTTTTTATCGACACTTTAAGTTAAAAAGAGACTTTTAGCGACTCTTAAAAGTAATGAGGAGCCATGTTTTAGCGACACTTTAAATAATGAGACATTTTTTAGCGACATTTTGACGTAACAAGACCCTATTTTAGCAACACTTTCAATTAAAAAGAGACTTTTAGCGACACTTTTTAAGTAATGAGACATTTTTAGCGACATTTTGAAGTAACAAGACCCTTTTTAGAGACACTTTGACGTATAAAAAGACTTTTATCGACGTTTTGAAGTAATGAAACCTTTCTTAGCTGGATTTTACAATTCCATATTGGCAGGACGACCAGTTTTGAGGTTCAAAAGTCCAAAAAAGCTCAAAATAGAGGCCACACTGCTTACGTCACTTCGTAAGGTTATGTCGTTCAAACCTTTTTTTCGATGTTTCAAGAAACTGTAACGAGCCACCCTTTAAATACAATTTTCCTCCTAACGGACCGCAAAAATCCGTTAAATTGATATTAAATGACGCTTCAGATAATCGGTAATTAACGTCGGTGTGCAATTGACAGAAAAAGGCGGCCTCGATTACTCGTCCGGAAAAATTCAATGGCCCCCAATGTCCAATAATTATCGATTTTCTTCTTTATCGACACTTATTTTCTAATTAAATCGCACTTTAATCATTTTTTTTCTTCTCTTCTAATATTCCTTGTATGAAATTCGAACCTAAGAGGGATTAGGAAGACCCCGGACGGTTAAGCTCAGAAGCCTAGATTTACAATAATTATATCACGCGATGTATAATTAATTCCCAACCTATAAAAAAGAATTTCATAACCTGAGAACCTCTAGACTTTTCAAACGGTCGATTTGTACAAAATATTCGGTTGAGTAGTTCCTACACTTATTTTGAAATCTAAATTTTTTATCTACTATTGACCATTTCCATCACAAAGTGGACGTTCTACATATAAAAACAACGAAGCCCCCTTTTTTTCCTTATTTTCTTTCCATTTCCATTTTCTCCTTTGTCCGACCTATTCTGGATTCATAGCTTTTTCCTAAAAAAATATAAAGTGAAAATTTTGGCCAGGGGGTTCCTCAAGGATGTTTTTGGGTCTTGTACTACTTTGGATCTATGTAGTCCCCCTCCTATCCCCAGGGGGGTGAGGCAAGGGGGAAATATTAAATATATATATATATATATATATATATATATATATATATATTATATATATATATATATATATATATATATATATATATATATATATATATATTATATAAGCCTCTAGCCTGGGAGCCCCCGTGACGACCTCCTCAATAGCCTACTTTCCTACAGAAATCCGCTAAAAAAAACTTCTTTACATAATTGTAATTTTTCTTTTTCAGGCATTGAGCCAATAGGAAGGCCGGAAAAATGTAGCTCTCCTGCCACTAGCGGTGAGTATTTTAATTAATAGAAAAAAAAAATGTCATCGTATTGTAGTGCGTGATGGGAATCCTCATGGAAATATTAATTAACGCTTCCCGCTTTAAATGTCCGCCTTTTCTATATGGAAACCGGACTTGATCAAATAAGGATCCGTGAGAAAATAGGAAAAAAGGTCCCATATGGCTTGTAAATCCGTTATTTTAAAAAGGGGCGATGCAAAACATGATCGGTGATTGGTTATGATTGACGGAGTCGCTCGACCCCTATGCCCTCATCGTTTTTCGAGCCCTCCCCCTTAGATTTCCCGCATCCACCCCCAGAGTCCACTTTACTTCAAAAAAAATTTATCCTCATCGATCAACCCTAAATCATTTCTAATTATTGATGTTAAACCGTAGGGGGTGTCCTTTTCAAGATAAAACCCTTTTTTTCCCCTTTTATTTAACGAATTGGACATCCTGATCAAGAAACCTTTCATAACCTCCTGATGCGTCACCAGGACGCTCTAAATATCAAAGGTTGATCCTTGTGAGACGTTTTTTTAAATGTTTCGTTACAGAAAAATACTCTAAAAATAGAAATGGCAGCTGCTCCAACTTTTGTGTATAGAGCAATTAAAAAAGCGCAATAATTTCTTTATTTGAGGTCTAAAATATTACTTTTCCGTGCCAGATGTCTCGTTTACGGAAGAGGCGATTGTTTCCCCTAATAAATAATGTATGGGGCCATTTTTAACGATTGGGAATGAAGGAAAAAAGGGGTTTCAACAGTTGTTCAAATCAGAGGGAGAAAAAAATGGTGGCACGCGGCCCGAAGGGGTTACTTCCCGGGCACGTGTCCGAAGGGTGGCACCCCTTTTTTATAAAATCATTACATGGATCAGAGCCCAACGGGGAAGCTGAAGACCTAAGCAACGACAGCGAAAGTTCCGGAAGCTGTTCGCCCGAACATAGAACAGGAGCTTTAAACTTGGTAAGACATTGTCCCGATTTTCCGCCAGACTTTTGACCTGACGAAAAAAAGTATCCAAGTAAACCCCTGTAGCTGTACGTTGTCCGCTACAATACCGGACAACGTACAGCTACACCCCCATTAGATTTTAGCGAGGAATCGATTGGTGTCAATAACTTTTGGATCCGACTTACAGGGTGCTCTAGAACGACTCTAACTTCGTTATTTTGCATGCAAACCCTATGTTTTGACGGTGGAATTCGATTTTACGATCGATTTCAAGTAACTTTTACTTAAAACACTTTTTTGGTAGGACCAAACGTTCTGGCGTTATTAGCACTTAAAGTGGACCAGAAATTCGTAACTCCGGAACGTTTGGTCCTGTCAAAAAAGTGTCGTAAGTAAAAGTTACTGGAAATTAAGCGTAGAATTGAATTCCTGCGTCAAAACATAGGGTTTGCACTTAAAATAACGAAGTTAGGGTCGTTCTAGAGCACCCTGTATGTCAGATCCAAAAGTTATTGATTCCAATCGATTTTTCGCTAAAATCCAAGGGGGGTTTATTTCGATACTTTTTTCGTTAGGTGAAAAGTCTGGCTGCTAGGCACACCCTGTATATCGAAAAGTGTGCAAATAACCGTAAGGTCCGATAATATCAAAGTTTCCGTGTGTAAACCGTATTAGGTAAACATAGAAAAAGGGAGGGTCGAAGGGCAATTTCCTGTTTCGGACCCTTCTGTGCATCGCCCGAGGCGATCTGAATATCAGAAAACCCTTCAAAAAAGCAATATCCTCAAGTTGACAATTTCTCCACAGGTTACTGATACACAAAGACGACCTAGCGCCCAGGCGAACAACCCTACGAGCATCCAGGCGGCAATCGCTGCCATCCAAGCCGGCCAGCTTGGCCCTCTAAGTCAGCTAATGGTCCAGTCCCAGCTTCCCGGTGCGAGCATGCAAGCTCTCCAGCAGCAACTCCATCAGCACCTCCAGCAATACATTTTATACCAGCAGCAGCAACAAAGGACGCAGCAGACGCCCACGCAGCACCCTTCACAGCAATATTTCATGCCTAATCAAGGCCTCTTGACCCCCAGTATGAGACAAAGTATAACCCCACCTAGATTATCACATCCCGTTCAGGTAGGTTAATACCTCAAAAAATTACCCTTTTTTTTAATTTTTAACCATTTTAGGGCGGAATTATAAGCGATACGAAAAGTCCGGTCAATAAAGTACACCGGCCTCCTATTCCCCAACCACATTTAGAACCGGACGAAACGACAGACTTAGAAGAATTAGAACAATTTGCGAAAACGTTTAAACAAAGAAGAATTAAATTAGGTAAGTGGATATATATATGTATATAATGCATATATATACGTATATATATTTGTTTGAAGACGATATATATGTGTACAGAAGATATATATATGTATAGAACTTGAGCTATTTGTAATTTTTTGTTTTGCTTACGTTTTGTAGGATTTACACAAGGAGATGTTGGTTTAGCGATGGGTAAGCTGTACGGGAACGATTTTTCGCAGACGACGATATCGAGGTTCGAGGCGCTCAATCTCTCGTTTAAGAATATGTGCAAGCTGAAGCCTCTGCTTCAAAAATGGCTGCTGGACGCGGACAATTCGCTGAGTAACCCGAACGCGTTGAGCAACCCGATGACGACACCGGAGGCGATCGGACGGCGGCGGAAAAAGCGGACGTCGATCGAGACGAGTGTGAGGGTCGCACTCGAAAAAGCGTTTTTGCAAAATCCGAAGCCCACTTCGGAAGAAATCTCCCAACTAGCGGATAGCTTAGCGATGGAAAAAGAAGTCGTCAGAGTCTGGTTTTGCAATAGGTAATCAATCATTAAACAACTCATTGACCGCAGAAATTGCTCTAACCTCCCTTTCTTCCCCGTAAACCTTATAAAAAACTAAATTATTCTTATTTTCCAGGCGGCAAAAAGAGAAGAGAATCAACCCGCCCCCTTCGTCTTCGCTCGGCTCGCCCGGAAGCGGCAGCATGTTCGGCTCACCGCTCGCGAGCTCGCCCAGCGGCCCGCTCGCGCTCGTCGGAGGGCCCCCTCGACCTCAGTGACCCTGGCTCCACAAATCCTCGCTTTTCAACTGCAACTCGCCCATCTAAATGTACATAAATCCCCTTTTTTACTAGATAAAACGATCATTTTTGTATATTACATCACGTATACAATAGGAAATTTCCTTCCCAATTGTCCATATAAACAAAAAAAAACCTTTTACCGTTGTGTGTGTGCAATTATTTTTACTGACAAATTATTATATCTATTATTTATGTTAGTATTTGTATAGAAAATTAGCGTTAAGATGTACAGGACTAGTTTTTAAGAAAAAACCCAAAATTTCGGACTCCACTGTACATAAAATGCAGTTTTTAATTTACTATTTATTTCTGTATTTATAACAATAAAAAAAAAAAAGTCTCACGAATTTTATAATATAAAAAAATTGGCTAATGAAAATCCCAGGAGGTTACAGGTTTCAATGCCACAGGTGGGCCAACATTTATTTTTTCCCTTTTTCCCCTTATGTTGGCCCACCAGTGGAAAGTCCCATGTATTCGTGATCCCCAGAACGCTCCGATCACGAATATATAGGTCTCTAAGCCTGGAGCGTCACCTAAAAAAAAAAAATTATTTTATAAAATTCGTTTCGATTTTTTTGACTTTTTGAAGTCGATCTCAAAAATAATGGGAAAAAAATATATTTGAGGATGTGAATAGTCTTCCAATTATGGTTGAGTTCCTAAAAAGGAACAATCTGGGTAATTATTTGTTACATCCAGATTTTTTCTTTAGTTTTTTTTTCGACGGAAGTTATCTAGGAAGTTGGTAACTTCCTGGAAGTTATTGGAAACTGATGTTGGGCATCGAAAGAGTTCCTAGTTAATTTTTTTTTGTATTTTTTTGTGTTCAAATTAATTTATTCTTTGGACTTGTTTATGTTTTTACGATGATATTCCCATACTAATCATTAAAACGTTTTCTTATGATTTTTTTTTTTTTCCTTTTTTTTGCCAGAAAATTTCCAACTTCCTAAATTTTTAAAAAAATCAAGGATGTATAACTCAGGTATTGTGTATACCATTACAGGTTCTAAAAAAAGAGAGAAAAAAGAAAAAAAAAGTTTTAATATATGTACCTAATCAACATAGACTGTTAGTGGTAGAGGCCACAAATGTGGGCATATTGTTCAACTTTAACTATTTTTATTTATTTTATAAAAGAAAAGACCGGATGTAGTCCATTAGTAATGTAGGGTTGCATGTGGCGCCGCCTTGTGGGAATTTATATGAAGTTCATGTAATTTTCCTGTCGGGTGCGCCACCAGCTTGCCACCAAATCGGCCAATAGGGGCTTTGGGTAAGTTAAAGCTGAACAGAAATTCATATCATTTCGAAAATTTGTTACTTTTTCGTTCGTTTTTTTATGTTGTGTACAGTCCAGGCTCGCCACCATATCATAGGCGAGGGTTTTTTTTAAATACTTAGTATTTTATGTGAGTTTTTTCTCTTGAATAGACGTAAGGTGAAGTAGTTGTATGTGTCCTTGTTTTATTTGTTTTATAAAAAGTTCCAAAATGTACAAAAAAAAAATGTTCCCTTGTCAGTTTGGCAATAAAATAGTCAGTCAACAATAGTATTTTCACAAAAAAAAATGAAGTTTTATTTTTTTTGGGGGGGAAAAATAAGAAATTTTGGAATATCTGGCATCGAAATTTGGCAAAAAGTTGGAAATTTTTAGACGAAGGCCTGAAATGACGTAAGTATATTTATTTAACAATTTTTTTCTTACAAAAAAAACGAAAGTGCGATAAAAAATAAAGCTTTTTTTTCCACAAAAATGAATAATTATCTTGTTTTGGTAACTATGGTGACGGTGAGTTTATTTTTTATCTAAGGTTGATTCCGAGTATGTAACCTTTGGTGGTGAGGACCCCTCGACATTTGATGTGACCTTGAAATCTGCAGACAAACCAGGGCTCCTCTTGTGTCACTTCGGGCAGTAGGTTTTGAAGCTTCTCTTGAGGAAGGATATCTAAAAAATAATAAAATAATTAATTTAATTATAATTAATATATTATTTTTGTGAAAAACATTTCAAATTTGACCAATAAAAGGGCCTTTTGTCAAAAAATAGGTTCAAAATCTATTTATAGGAGGGAAAAGGCTCAAAATCGTCCTAGAAAGGATCGTGAGGTTCGGGATAAGGCAAAACTGGTCTTTTTCATTAAAAAAGATGATGAAAATATGCTTAAGAGTCATCAATAAAAGCTCAAGATCATATAGGGTTCGAATTCTACCCAGAAAATGGTTCAAAGTCTACCAAAAATGTTGAAAATCTAAATGAAAATGATCTTTCTTGTCAAAAACAGGTTGAAAATCAGGTTATAAAGGCTATTTTTTATTGGATTAGGGGTTTTGAGCCTCTTTTTCATTCGATTTGGGGTTTTTAATGACTCTTTTTCACTGGATTAGGGGTTCTGGGGCCTCTTTAACGTGGGATTAGGGGTTCTGAAGTCTCTTTTTCATTAGTTTAGGGGTTTTAAAACCTTATTTACATTTTATTGTGGGTTTTCAAGCCTCTTTTTCATTAGATCAGGGGTTTAAAGCCTCTTTTTCATTGGATTAGGGGTTTTGGAGCATCTTTTTCAATGGATTTAGGGTTTTGGAGCGTCTTTTTCAATGGATTAAGGGTTTTGGAGACTCTTTTTCATTGGATAAGGGGTTTTAAAGCCTCCTTTTCATTGGATTAAGGGTTCACAAGCCTCTTTTTCAATGGATTAAGGGTTTTTCAGCCTCTTTTTTATTAGATTAGTGGTTTTTGAGCCTTTTTTTCATTGAATTGAGGGTTTTTAAACCTTTTTTTCATTGAATTGAGGGTTTTTAAGACTCTTTTTCATTGGATTAGGGGTTTTTAAGCCTCTTTTACGTTGGGTTGGGGGTTTTAAAGCTACTTATTCATTGGATTACGGGTTTAGGAGCCTCCTTTTTATTGGATTAGGTGTTTTAGAGCCTCTTTTTCAATGGATTAAGGGTTTGTGAGACTCTTTTTCATTGGATTAGGGGTTTTTAAGACTCTTTTTCATTGGATAATTGGTTTTAAAGCCTCCTTTTAATTGGATTAAGGGTTTTCATGCCTCTTTTTCAACGGATTATGGGTTTTTCAGCCTCTTTTTCATTAGATTAGTTGTTTTTGAGTCTTTTTTTCATTGAATTGAGGGTTTTTAAACCTCTTTTTCATTGGATTGGGGGTCTTAAAGCTACTTTTTCATTAGATTATGGGTTTAGGAGCCTCTTTTTAATTGGATTAAGGGTTTTGGAGTCTCTTTCATTGGATTAGGGGTTTTCATTCCTCTTTTTCATTGGATTGTGGGTTTTAGATCCTGTTTTCATTGATTTAGCAATTTTTGAACATCAAACAAGGATCTTCTATCTTTCTAAAGTGATCAAAACTGTTTACAAAATAAAAAAATGTCGAAAATGAGGCCAAATGGGTCTTTTTTCACACAAATTAATAGTAAAAAACAAGAACCTGAAGGGTCCGCATGTGTAAGAAGCTGAATATCATTCGCTTTCGCAAAATCTTGAAGTTTAGGCGGTACAATGCAGCACGTCGAGAGGCTTATCTGGACCAAACTTGGCTTCACCTTCGCCCAATTATAAAGCTCGATAAAAGCATCCGTTTCTAGGTCCGAGAGGCCAATTCGCTCAATTTTTCCGCTCGCCGAATATTCCTCGAGGACTGTCCAAAGCCTGCGGAGCTCCTGAATGGAATAGCGATCAGGCTGATAAGCCAGAACGAGCGAATTCAAAACCGGCGAATTCAAATACTCGATACCTAAAAAAGGGAAATATTAAGCATCCAAGTTGGCAACACTGCTTACAATTATCTAAGGCGCTTTTAAGTGTCTCGACTGAGGCTGTATTTAGGAATATTTTGACAGCAAGCAGGACCTCCTTAGGGTCGACACCTTCAGCGTAGACATCCTCCCGACCACTGATGACGCAGCATCCATCACTCACCACCCTCGTCGAATCCGAAATCGTAATCTTCAAACATTCCAAAAGCTTAAAAACCAAAATAAAACAAAAATTCATCAAAAACAGAATACCTCATCGCTAGTTTGTTGCCCAGGTTTCTTCAAAATGTCATTAAAAGTAATCACATTTCCAGTTTTCACCAAAATCCTCCTACAGTCTTTCAATCCCGTCATTTTTCCAATTAAATGTAATAATACTGATAAAATACTTCAAAATTGTTGTTTAGAATATGATTATTCATGTGAGGTGGGGGAGGGAGGTTACAAGGTTGTAGTGTTACAACGCAGTGTTGCCAACCAAACTAGCCACGTGATTCTCGTCTCTTTTGTTTTTTGAGCATTTTCATTTAATAATTTGAATATTTCTTTATTTAATTTTGATTATTTATTCATTTTGAACTAATTAAGGTTAGGATTTGACAGTTTGGCCAACAAAAAAGGAATTTTTTTGGTGATTTGTGTTGGCAACACTTTTTTATTGAAATTTTGTTTTTCGATCGTGTTTATGAATTATTTTGTATTAATTTCAAGGACGTTTGTCGTCTTTATGTAATATTTTTGTTATCAGTTGAATACGTAATAAAATGATAAGGGATGACGTTTCATTATTTAAATAACCTGTTGATTTAGAATAAACGGGTTGCCTAGTTTGATCCTATTTTTAACTTTTTTTATAAGTTTTTGTTTAGTAAAAATGTCGTTAAAAGGGTTGAGTGGGGTTAAGAAAATCCTGATTGCGAATCGTGGTGAGATTGCGTGTCGGGTGATGAGGACGGCGAAAAAATTGGGAATTAAAACTGTTGCTGTTTATAGTGACGTCGACGAAAATGCACTTCATGTGAAAATGGTAAGAAAGTGGGTGGGAAACACAGGGGGGCCAACTTAATGGGGATTTTTTGGGCGGGAGGAAATTGCCACTGCCTTCTTGATCAGTTTTGCCAACTTTGAATTGAAAAACCCCTAATTCAACGGAAAAGAGCCTAAACCACTCTTTTATACTAAAAAAGAGGCTCCGGAACCCCTATTATAATGAAAAAGAGTCTCCAAAACCCCTAATCCGATGAAAAAGAGGCTCCAAAAACCCCAAATCCAATGAAAAATAGGCTTAAAAACCCCTGATCCAATGAAAAAGAAGCTCCAAAACCCCCAAATCCAATGAAAAAGAGGCTTAAAAACCCCTAATCCAATGAAAAAGAGGCTCCAAAATCCCTCATCCAATGAAAAAGAGGCATGAAAACCCCTGATCCAAAGAAAAAGAGGCTTGGAAAGCCCTAATCCAATGGAAAAGAGGCTTGAAAATCCCTTACCTAATGAAAAAGAGGCTCCAAAACCCCTAATCCAATGAAAAAGAGGCTTGAAAAGCCCTAATCCAATGAAAAACAGGCTCCATAACCCTTAACCCTATAAAAATCATGCTCTAAAACCCCTAATCCAACGAAAAATAGGTTCCAAAACCCCTTATCCAATGAAAAAGACGCTCACAAACCTCTAAGCCAATGTTACAGAGGCTCCAAAACCCCTTATCAAATTTAAAACAGGCTCCAAACCCCCTAATCCAATGAAAAAGAGGCTCCAAAATCTCTAATCCAATGAAAATGAGGCTCCAAAACCCCTAATCCAACGAAAAAGATGCTCCAAATCTCTTTATCCAATGAAAAAGACGCTCAAAAACCGCTAAGCCAATGAAAAAGAGCGACGAAACCCCTAAAATAATCTCAGTTTCCTGAGGGCATCAAATATTGTAAAAACATAAGATATTGAGCATCAATAAAGTATAAGTAAAAACATGTGTAATTGAATTATTGGAGGTTAAGGTTTTTAGGTTAGGTCGATGATACCGAAAGTGACGTCATGTTGTTTCTGCTTTGATTTGGAAAGAGGTACGACTGCCATCGGAATAATCATCGTGATGACGTCAATAGGTACGTTGATACGTCTCACTTTCATCCTCGTCCCACTCATCGAGGAGGAAATGAACATCACCGACTTGACGAAACCTGTCAAGGGCGAGCTCATCGAATACTCGGCGGTCTCGATCGTCACGTGCTTGCGACTTTTCACGAGCTTCGTCCTCGTCATCGGCGTCAAAAAGAAAAGCGAACTCTGCGTCAAAGTCTGGCTTATCAACATGATCGTCACATTGGTCATCACTTCCAGCTTCGCGTTTTACGAATTCGGGAAGCTTCTGAATGGCGAAGGGGGACCATTCTTCGTCGCCATCGTCGTCAATATGCTCTACGCCATGTATTTCTACATCGTCGTCTACAACTACTACATCGAAACGTTCGAAGAGCACATGATCGGCGGCGATGATCCTGTTTATACCGAAAATGTTTCACCCATCCCCGACCTATACGACGCCACTTCCTATCGCGTTTACCTCGGAACAAAATATTACACCAAAGACGTATTCAAAATGTATAAATAAATGTGTCATCTGTTTTTATTGTTGTTAATGTGAACACTTTCAAAATATCGACAAACTCCCTCTTTTTTCATTGTATTAGAGGTGTGAGAGTTGTAGGTAAAGGCTCTTCTTGGCCCTGAAAAGGGCTGCCGAATTTAAAAGTGCTACCCACTCTCAACTAGTCCCGTCCAATGTCCGCTGACGTCGCGCAACCGGCAACGGTACAATGAGCGGGGCTAAATCGATCGCGGAGAAGCGATAGTGAGCTAGCTCAAATAGAGATAGCGAGAAAGTATTTTGGGCCGGAAACAATCGAGCGTAAACCCGATCGTCCCGGCTCTAGCAGACTCGCCTTTCGCCGCTTAGGCTCTCACGCCTCGCAGTCTCGCCTCTCGCCACCTCGGCTCTCGCCTTTCGCTGTCTCGTCGTCGCGTCTATCGACGTCTCGATTTTTCGGCCCTTTTTAGGACCATTTTGGAATCTGAATAAATGCGATGGAATCTCTCGACTTTCCCGATGGCCTGAAGCAGTGCCGATCCACGACATCTCGGCGGAAACCGTCGCTCAAGCCTTCGTCACGCACTGGATTTCCAGGTTTGGGACGCCGCTTCGCCTAACGACCGACCAGGGACGACAGTTCGAATCGACGCTCTTCAAGCAACTTTCCGAGCTACTGGGGATCGAGAAAATCAGAACGACGCCTTATCACCCTCAGGCGAACGGGAAGATCGAGAGATTCCATCGCACGCTGAAGGCGGCCCTCGTGGCTCGGGAGGCCCACTCGAGCTGGACGAGGCATCTCAAGATTGTCCTGCTTGGTCTCCGCTCGACGCTCTCTGACGACAACCTCTGCCCGGCTCAATTGGTCTACGGAACCACGCTCCGACTTCCCGGCGACCTCATAGTCCCTTCAGCTTCGGTACCCGACATGGACGCCTTCGTCCAGCAGCTAAGAGACAGCATGAGATCGGTCCGGCCTACTACCCCGAAGGACGCCAGCTTGAAGACGTACGTGCCGACGGATCTTCGAACTTGCAGCCACGTCTTCGTTCGAGTTGAAGGGCTTAAGCGTTCGTTAACACCACCCTACGAGGGACCCTTCGCAGTACTGGCTCGACACGACAAAACCATCCGTCTCGACATCAACGGAAAAGAATCGACAATCTCCATCGACAAGGTGAAGCCAGCGTACCTTGGAGACGACGCCGCGCCTTCGTTCACCACGACTCCGGAAGACGCGCCTCAGATGACATCATCCAGCTTCCCCCAGTCAGACCGCTCCCCAAGTGGTCACTCGGTCTGGGAGAAACGTAAAGAAGAAGGTACATTTCGACGTCTGAACTTCCCGGCCGACGCTTTTGGGAGGAGAGCCGCCACAAGAGGTTTTAAAGCCTTTTTTGTTTTTGTTTTTTCGTAGGATTAGGGGTTTTGGAGCCTATTTTTGATTGGAAAACGGGTTTTGGAGCCTCTTTTTCATTGGATTAGGGGTTTTAAACCCTATTTTTCATTGATTAGGGGTTTTGGAGCCTCTTTTTTATTGGATTAGGGGTTCTAAAGCCTCTTCTCACATTGAAATAGGGGTTCTAAAGACTCTTTTTCATTGGATTAGGGGTTCTAAATCCTCTTTTTAATTGTATTAGGGGTTTTAAAGCCTCTTTTTCATTGGATTAGGGGTTCTAAAGCCTCTTTTTCATTGGATTAGGGGTTCTAAAGCCTCTTTTTCATTGGATTAGGGATTTTGGAGCCTCTTTTTAATTGGATTAGGATTTTTAGAGCCTCCCTTTCATTAGTTAAGGGGTTTTCAAGTTTCTTTATCATTAGATAAGGTTTTTAGGTAATTGTGTCCCCCCCCCCCAATTGGATTAGCCTCTTTTTCATTGGATTGGGGGTTCTGAAGGATATTTTTCATTGGCTTAGGGGTTTTGGAGCTTCTTTTTTACTGGATGAGGGGTTTCGTAGCCTCTATTTTATTGGATGAGGGGTTTTGGAGTCTTTTTTTCGTTGGATTAGGGGGTTTCAAGCCTCTTTTTCATTGGATTATTGGCTTTGGAGCCTCTTTTTCATTGGATTAGGGATTTTGGAGCAACTTTTTCATTGGATTATGGGCTTTGGAGCCTCTTTTCATTGGATTAGGGGTTTGGGAGCTCCTTTTTCATTGGATTAGGGGTTTTGGAGCCACTTTTTCATTGGATTATGGGCTTTGGAGCCTCTTTTTCATTGGATGAGGGGTTTCGTAGCCTCTATTTTATTGGATGAGGGGTTTTGGAGTCTTTTTTTCGTTGGATTAGGGGGTTTCAAGCCTCTTTTTCATTGGATTATGGGCTTTGGAGCCTCTTTTTCATTGGATTAGTTGGTTTCAAGCCTCTTTTTCATTGGATTAGGGGTTTGGGAGCCCCTTTTTCATTGGATTAGGGGTTTTGGAGCAACTTTTTCATTGGATTATGGGCTTTGGAGCCTCTTTTTCATTGGATTAGGGGTTTGGGAGCCCCTTTTTCATTGGATTAGGGGTTTTGGAGCAACTTTTTCATTGGATTATGGGCTTTGGAGCCTCTTTTTCATTGGATTAGTTGGTTTCAAGCCTCTTTTTCATTGGATTAGGGGTTTGGGAGCCCCTTTTTCATTGGATTAGGGGTTTTGGAGCAACTTTTTCATCGGATTATGGGCTTTGGAGCCTCTTTTTCATTGGATTAGTTGGTTTCAAGCCTCTTTTTCATTGGATTAGGGGTTTAGGAGCCCCTTTTTCATTGGATTAGGGGTTTTTCAAGCCTGAATTATATTTACATAATATGCTTTATTTCCAGGCTGACGAGGCATTCAATATTGGCCTTCCTCAAGCCCAAGAAAGCTACCTAAGAGGTAATTATGAAATGAATAAAAAATTCCCATGGTTCTAAACGCTAATTTTTAGGCGATAAAATTTTAAAAATTGCCAAAGAGACGAATTCATTCGGAATACATCCAGGTTATGGATTTTTATCGGAAAACGTCGAATTTGCCGAATTGTGTCAAAAAGAAGGCGTCGTCTTTATCGGTCCACCTTCGTCCGCTATTCGTGATATGGGAATTAAAAGGTTTCAATTTGTAATATTTAGCTTCATTTTAAGTCTTTTCTCATTGGATAAGGGGTTTTGAAGCCACTTTTTCATTATATTTAAAGATTTCATGCTTTTTTATCGTCTTTGGCTTGGTTTCAAGCCTCTTTTATACTAAATTATCCTATTTTATTGATATTGAGTGTTTTTTTAGTACTTCAAAGTCGATAATGGAAGCTGCCGGAGTAGCGACGGTACCCGGTTACCATGGCGACAATCAAGATGTCGACTTTCTGGAAGGAAAAGCCAAAGAAATCGGATTTCCGGTTATGATTAAGGCCGTCCGAGGAGGAGGTGGAAAGGTAACACTTTTACATAAAAAAAAAAAAAATTAATACCTAATTTTTTTTTTAGGGGATGAGAATTGCAGAAAACGAAGGCGAATTTCGATCTGCGTTGGAATCGGCGAAAAGAGAATCTCTGCGCGCTTTTGGTGATGAATGCGTTCTTTTAGAAAAATATATTAAGCGGCCGAGACATATAGAAGTTCAAGTTTTTGGCGATTCTCATGGAAATTATGTCCACCTTTTCGAGAGAGACTGCAGTGTTCAGCGGAGACATCAAAAAGTCATCGAACAAGCACCCGCTGTAAGGATCCTTTCAATAAAAGACCTAAAAACCCATCATCTACCGAAAAAAATACTTCAAAACTGCTAATCCAATGAAAAAGAGGCTATAAAACCTCTAATCCAATGAAAAAGAGGCTTCAAAACTGCTAATCCAATGAAAAAGAGGCTAAAAACCCCTAAGCCAATGAAAAAGAGGCTAAAAAACCCTAATCCAATGGAAATTGAGGCTTGAAAACCCCCAATCCAAAAGAGGCTTTGAAACCCCTTATCCAATGAAAAACAGGCTTCAAAACCACTAATCCAATGAAAAAGAGGATTGAAAACCCGTTACCCAATGAAAAAGAGGTTTAAAAACCCCTAATACAATGAAAAAGAAGCTCCAAAACCCCTTATCCTATGAAAAAGAAGCTCCAAAACCGATAATCCAATGAAAAAGAGGCTTAAAAACCTTTACCCAATGAAAAAGAGGCTCAAAAACCCCTAATACAATGACAAAGAGGCTCCGAAACCCCTTATCTAATGAAAAAGAGGCTCCGAAACCCCATATCTAATGAAAAAGAGGCTCCAAAACCCCTTATCCAATGAAAAAGAGGCTCCAAAACCCCTTATCCAATAAAAAAGAGGCTCCAAAACCCCTTATCCAATGAAACAGAGGCTCCAAAAACCCCTAACCAAATGAAAAAGAGGTTTAAAAAAACCCTAATACAATGAAAAAGAAGCTCCAAAAACCCCTTATCCTATGAAAAAGAAGCTCCCAAAACCGATAATCCAATGAAAAAGAGGCTTAAAAACCTTTACCCAATGAAAAAGAGGCTCAAAAACCCCTAATACAATGACAAAGAGGCTCCGAAACCCCTTATCTAATGAAAAAGAGGCTCCGAAACCCCATATCTAATGAAAAAGAGGCTCCAAAACCCCTTATCCAATGAAAAAGAGGCTCCAAAACCCCTTATCCAATAAAAAAGAGGCTCCAAAACCCCTTATCCAATGAAACAGAGGCTCCAAAACCCCTAACCAAATGAAAAAGAGGTTTAAAAACCCCTAATACAATGAAAAAGAAGCTCCAAAACCCCTTATCCTATGAAAAAGAAGCTCCAAAACCGATAATCCAATGAAAAAGAGGCTCCAAAACCCCTTATCCAATAAAAAAGAGGCTCCAAAACCCCTTATCCAATGAAACAGAGGCTCCAAAACCCCTAACCAAATGAAAAAGAGGTTTAAAAACCCCTAATCCAATGAAAAAGAGGTTTAAAAACCCCTAATCCAATGAAAAAGAGGCTTCGAAACCCCTAATCCAATGAAAAAGAGGTTTCAAAACCCCTAATCCAATGAAAAAGAGGCTTCAAAACCCCTTTTCCAATGCAAAATAGGCTCAAAAACCCCTAATCCAATGGAAAAGAGGCTTCAAAACAAGGTATCCAATGCAAAAGAGGCTTCAAAACCTCTAATCCAATGAAAAAGAGGCTTCAAAACCCCTACTCCAATGAAAAAGAGGCTCAAAAACCCCTAATACAATGACAAAGAGGCTCCAAACCACTTAAGCTAATGAAAATGATAATCTAATCAAAAAGAGGTTCCAAAACCCTTAGTCCAATGAAAACGAAGCTTCAATACCCCTAAGCCACTGAAAAAGAAGCTCCAAAACCCCTAATCCAATGAAAAAGAAGCTTCATAACCCCTAAGCCATTGAAAAAGAAGCTTCAAAACCCCTTATCCAATGAAAAAAAGGCTCCATAACCTCTAACCCAATAAAAAAGCTGTTTCAAAACCCCTAATCCAACAAAAAACCACCCTTTTTTAATCATAGATCCTAAATTTAGCAATTAAATTTTAGCCTGGAGTAGATTCTAAATTGCGACATGAATTGGGCGAAGCTGGAGTGAGAGCGGCGAAAGCGGTCAATTATGTCGGAGCCGGGACAGTCGAATTTATTTTCGATACCGACGAGAATAAATTCTATTTTATGGAAATGAACACGCGGTTACAAGTCGAGCATCCGGTGACCGAAATGGTGACCGGGGTCGATCTGGTCGAGTGGCAGCTTCGCGTCGCATCCGGCGAAAGAATTCCACTCGCCCAAGAAGAGATCGAACTGAGCGGAAATTCCGTCGAGGCGAGAATCTACGCTGAAGACATCCTCGGCGGCTTTTTACCGACGGCCGGTCATTTAAGTCACATGGCGACGCCGATCGGCGAAAACGTCCGCGTCGAAACTGGCGTCACGTCCGGCGACGACGTTTCTGTCCATTACGACCCGATGATCGCAAAACTCATCGTTTGGTCGCCAAATGAGGAAACGTCGCTTTCCAAAATGGCATCCGCCCTTTCCGAATTCAATGTAAGTCCCCATGGGAGTGAGGCAACATTAACTCTTTTTAGATCGTCGGTGTGGAAAACAACGTCGACTTTTTGCGGCGGCTCTGTCTCCATGGTGATCTCATCTCTGGCAACGTCCACACAGGATTTATCGACGAGCACAAACAAAGTCTTTTGCCGCCATTCCCAAATGATACAATCATACTTCAGGTACCATTTATCCACAAATATAATCCCTAATAATTCAATTTTTAGGCGGCACTTGGTTTAATATTAAATGAAATCGAAGAAAATAAATTGTCGGTGAAAAATGATGAAAACAATCCGTTTTCCGATGGTCCTTTTCGATTAAATCATGACCACAAAAGAGAAATCAATCTTCAGCATCGTGAAAAAGGTTTCATTGTGATTATTAAGCATCTTTTTCATTGGATTAGGGGTTTTGGAGCCTCTTTTTCATTGGATTAGGGGTTTTGGAGCCTCTTTTTCATTGGATTAGGGGTTTTGAAGCATCTTTTTTATTGGATTAGGGGTTTTGGAGCCTATTTTTCATTGGATTAAGGGTTTTGGAGCCTCTTTTTCACTGAATTAGGGGTTTTGGAGCCTCTTTTTCATTGGATTAGGGGTTTTGGAGCCTCTTTTTCATTGGATTAGGGGTTTTGAAGCATCTTTTTTATTGGATTAGGGGTTTTGAAACCTTTTTTTCATTGGTTTAGGGGTTTTAAAGCCTCTTTTTCATTGGATTATGAGTTTTCAAGCCCCTTTTTAATTGGATTAGAGGTTTTCAAGCCCCTTTTTAATTGGATTAGAGGTTTTAAAGCCTCTTTTTCATTGAATTAGGGGTTCTAAAGCCTCTTTTTCATTGGATTAGGGGTTTTCAAGCCGCTTTTTCATTGGATTAAGGGTTTCGGAGCCTCTTTTTCACTGAATTAGGGGTTTCGGAGCCTCTTTTTCATTGGATTAGGGGTTTTGGAGCCTCTTTTTCATTGGATTAGGGGTTTTGGAGCCTCTTTTTCATTGGTTTAGGGGTTTTAAAGCCTCTTTTTCATTGGATTATGAGTTTTCAAGCCCCTTTTTAATTGGATTAGAGGTTTTCAAGCCCCTTTTTAATTGGATTAGAGGTTTTAAAGCCTCTTTTTCATTGAATTAGGGGTTCTAAAGCCTCTTTTTCATTGGATTAGGGGTTTTCGAGCCTCTTTTTCAATGGATTAAGGGTTTTGGAGCCTCTTTTTCACTGGATTAGAGGTTTTAAAGCCTCTTTTTCATTGGATTATGAGTTTTCAAGCCCCTTTTTAATTGGATTAGAGGTTTTCATGCCCCTTTTTAATTGGATTAGAGGTTTTAAAGCCTCTTTTTCATTGGATTAGGGGTTTTCGAGCCTCTTTTTCAATGGATTAAGGGTTTTGGAGCCTCTTTTTCACTGGATTAGAGGTTTTAAAGCCTCTTTTTCATTGGATTAGGGGTTTTCAAGCCGCTTTTTCATTGGATTAGGGGTTTTAAAGCTTCTTTTTCATTGGATTATTGACTCTTTTTATTTTTCTTTGAATCGGTTTTTTTTAAATGCCTTATTGCCAACTTAGGCCAGGTTTTAAGCAATTTTATAATTTTAATAATTTTTTTTATTTTTAGACTATAACATTGTGGTGAAAACGAGTGGCCAATCTGAATGGATGACAGTTAAAGTCGACGGTAAAAATGAGTATAAAGTGAAAGGAAAAGTTGAAAAAAAGGATGGATTTTTGTTGGTTACAATTTGGACGCAAAATAAAACTTCAAGGGTTAAACTTTATAATGAGAAAAACGATTTGTTTCTTTTCTCAGATGTAAGTTTGAGTCGTTTCTGTTATATTTGGCAATTGCGGTTTTTTTAGGAAGGAAATTTTAAAATTGGTTTGAAATCCGACGATTTGGGAGTTGAGGATTCGTCACTTTCGGGACAGTCGGAAGCCGTCTCACCGATGCCGGGTGTCGTCGAGAAGGTGATCGTCAAAAGTGGCGATTTCGTTAAAAAAGGCGACCCGGTAGCAGTTGTTATAGCGATGAAAATGGAGGTATTTAATCCTTAAAAGTTAATAGTCTAGTCAAACAACGCTAGAGCGTTTTTAATGTGATTTTTTTCGTTTTTTTCCCTAATATCTCGAAAACCGTAGGTCGTAGGCGAAAAGATACTTAGTACAAAATTAAAGATGATCAAATTTCCTATAATTTTGAGCTAATACGATTTTTTGTAGGACCAAACGTATCGGAGCTACGAGGTTGCAAAAAAACGGGGTTTTCTATTTTGACCTCTAAAGGACAGAAGACGTCATCTAATCAAAAAAGTTGACTTAATAAAAGTTGTAGAGAATTTAATTACCTTAAAGAACCAACCCTAAAAAAAAAATTAACGGTCAAAAGTCGGGGTGGGGGTAAATTTCAAAAAATTTCATTAAAAAATTGAAATTACAAAAAAATGAATAAAAACAAAATTAAGGTTTATAAACTTTGCTTCAAATTTGATTTACTAAGATTTTTTGTAGGACCAAACGTTTCTGAGCTACGAGGTGACAAAAAAGCTGGATTTTCGAGTTTTTGCTTTAAAAAAAGTAAAATTTTAGAAAAGTCGGAAAAAAGCAAGGAAGGCGTTTTCTAATCAAAAAAGCATGCTAAGTAAAAGTTGTAGAGAATTCAATTTCCATTTAAAATCAACTATCGAGAATCAATTAAAAATCAACAGGTAGGGGTGGGGATAAATTTCAAAAATACATTTTTTACTCCAAAGGACCTCGTAGCTCAGATACGTTTGGTCCTACAAAAAATCTTACTAGGTCATATTTGTATGAAATTCAATAACCTATAATTTTGTTTTTATACAATTTTTTGAAATTTGAATTTTTTCAATAAAATTTTCTGACTGAATTTTTCTGAGTGTTTTGAAATTTACCCCCACCCCTGCCTATTTATCGTTAATTGCTTTTTGAGAGTTGTTTTCATAAGGTCTCTACAACTTTTATTAAGTCCACTTTTTTGATTAGATGACGTCTTATGTCCTTTAGAGGTCAAAATAGAAAACCCCGGTTTTTTGCGACCTCGTAGCTCAGAAACGTTTGGTCCTACGAAAAAATCATAATACATCAAAATTATAGCAAATTTAATTATCTTTAATTTTGTACTAAATATTATTTCGCCTACTATTCACGGTTTTCGAGATATTGGCGAAAAAACGAAAAAAATCACCTTAAAAACGCTCGGGACCAACCCCCACACATTTCCGTAGAGAAACAAAATGCCTAATTTTTTTCTTTTATTTGGCCTTTTCGGGCTTAGTTTGACTAGACTATTATTATTATTATTTTTTATTTTTATTTTTATTTATTTATTTTTTTTAGCACGTCATCAAAGCACAAGTTGACGGCAAAGTGGATTCCGTCCTGTACAAAGCGGGCGATAGCGTCGGCAAGAATATGCCGATTGTGAAATTTGCCTAAAAAAATTAAAATTTAATAAATTGTTTCCTTTGCATTTGATTCAATGACCACCTAAAATTTGTGGATTGTCATCCTATAAGGGGTTTCATCATATAAGGGGTTTTATAGGCTCTTTTTCATGGATTAATATATTATAAGCCTCTTTTTCATGTTTATAGAGGTTCTATGCATAGATCATACTTATATACTAGTTCTATGACACAATTTTATATTGAATAAGTTGTTTTTGAGCATAATTTCATGTTTTCAGTACTCATTTCATGTTCTGATCCTAAGTAGCAGCTCCTTTTGTATCAGCTCCCAAGTAGCTGATCCACAGTTTCTTATCTGATAACAACCCAAAACGGCTTAAATAACCAAAATACACCTTATTCTCGTTTTAAATTAATATTGGAAGTTGGTAAATATTTGAAAAACATTATTTTTTAATAAAAAGAAAAACAGGATCGAGTTTTTCGGATTTCGAACCTCTATGGCATAGAGATACACGACCGTCTTTTTTATTTTTACTAATTTATCAATCTTTATCCTAATGGTACCTTTGGGGAGCTTATTTGAGCAATTTATTTTGGTTATTTTATGTTCTAGAACTATGAAATCATGAAAACAACTCGTTATTAGGTTTTTAAAAAATTTGGATCTCCATGGCGTCATAGAGATACAAGAAGTTTCCATATCCCGCTCAAAAGTCAAAAGTTGAAGATCAAAAGGCGCCCGAATATGTTCAAAATAAAGAAACTTGATATAAATACGCAATTTGGTAAGAAACATAAATTATTTTGAAGAAATTATAATGAAATTTGATGGTTTAGTGGTTCCCAAGTTTGATTGGATTAGGGGTATTGGAGCCTCTTTTTCATTGGATTAGAAGATTTGAAGCTTCTTTTTCATTGGATAAGGGAGTAGAGCCACTTTTTCATTGGATTAGGAGTTTTGAAGCCACTTTTTCATTAGATTAGGGGTTTTAAAGCCTCTTATCCATTGGATTAGGGGTTAAGAAGCTTCTTTTACATTGGATTAGAGGTTTTGGAGCCTCTTTTACATTGGATAAGGGGTTTTGGAGCCTATTTTTATTGGATTAGGGGTTTTAAAGCCTCTTTTTCATTGGATTAGGGGTTTTGGAGCCTCTTTTTCATTGGATTAGGGGTTTTAAAGCCTCTTTTTCATTGGATTAGGAGTTTTTGGAGCCTCTTTATCATTGGATTAGGGGTTTTTGGAGCCTCTTTTTCATTGGATTAGGAGTTTTTGGAGCCTCTTTATCATTGGATTAGGGGTTTTTGGAGCCACTTTTTCATTAGATTAGGGGTTTTAAAGCCTCTTTTTCATTGGATTAGGGGTTTTTAAGCCCCTTTTCATTAGATTATGGGTTTACAAGCCCCTTTTTCATTAGATTAGAGGTTTTAAAGCCCCTTTTTCATTGGATAAGGGGTTTTGGAGCCTCTTTTTCATTGGATAAGGGGTTTTGGAGCCTCTTTTTCATTGGATTAGGGGTTTTGAAGCCACTTTTTCATTAGATTAGGGGTTTTAAAGCCTCTTTTACATTGGATTAGGGGTTTTCAATCCTCTTTTTCATTAGATTAGGGGGTTTCAATCCTCTTTTTCATTGGATTAGGGGTTTTTGGAGCCTCTTTATCATTGGATTAGGGGTTTTTGGAGCCTCTTTTTCATTGGATTAGGGGTTTTTAAGCCTCTTTATCATTGGATTAGGGGTTTTCAATCCTCTTTTTTATCGGATTAGGGGTTTTTGGAGCCTCTTTTTCATTAGATTAGAGGTTTTGGAGCCTCTTTTTCATTGGATTATGCGTTTTGGAGCTTTTTCTTCTTCTTTGGATTAGAGGATTTTTGCTTATTTTTAGGTAAAATATGCCGATTGTGTGGTTTAGAGTCTTCGGATATGCTGGATATATTCGATCCAAATTTAGACCTTTTGGAGGAGCTCCATTCGGTGATTCCTATGGCGATCTCGCTGGAGGATAAGCTTCCTTCGAAAATCTGCGCCGATTGTACCAGAGATCTCCATATCGCTGCCGGCCTCGTTAAAAAAATCCTCAAAACGAATGAAACTCTGAAAACAAGTTTGTAAGTTTTATCGAAACATCCCATCACCTCCTCTAACTTCCCACTACCTCCTCTACCCTCCCACATCTTCCCACCTCCCATCTTTATTTTTGATACGAAAAATCATCTTATTTGGTTCAATTTTCCAGAGAATACAAACTTTTTGATAAAAGCGGCCCCGTGCAATGTGACATCTGCTCCAAAGTTTTCACAAACATGGAACTTTTCGACTCGCATGTCGCCCATCACAAAAAAACGACCGGCGACATCGCCACCGGAAAACCATCTTCGATCCTCATAGTTTGCACAAAATGCTGTATTAATTTTTATTTATTTTTTTAATTTTTTTTAATTTCTTTTTTAGGTTACGCTTTTGGCAACAAAAGTGCTTACGACTTCCATAAAATGACGAAAACTCGCTTTTGTCTAAATTGCAAGGAGCCGTTGACTTCAAAATGCGATTCTCATGTTCATCGCTGCAAGAAAATTAAAATTAAAAACCGAATTAATAAAGAAGAAAAGGTGAGGGGATTAAAAAAAGTCAGTTTATCATTGGATTAGGTGTTTTAGAGCCACTTTTTCATTGGATTATGGGTCTTGAAGCCCCTTTTTCATTGGATTAGGGGTTTTTGAGCCACTTTTTCATTGTTTAGGCGTTTATGAGCTTCTGTTTCGTTGGAAAAGGGGCTTTGAAAGTCAGTTTTTCATTGGATTAGGGGTTTTAGAGCCTCTTTTTCATTGGATTAGGGGTTTTGGAGCCTCTTTTTCATTGGATTAGGGGTTTTGGAGCCTCTTTTTCATTGGATTAGGGGTTTTGGAGCCTCTTTTTCATTGGACTAGGGGTTCTGGAGCCTCTTTTTCATTGGATTAGGGGTTTTCAAGCCTCTTTTTCATTGGATTAGGGGTTCTGGAGCCTCTTTTTCATTGGATTAGGGGTTTTGGAGCCTCTTTTTCATTGGATTAGGGGTTCTGGAGCCTCTTTTTCATTGGATTAGGGGTTTTGGAGCCTCTTTTTCATTGGATTAGGGGTTTTGGAGCCAC
The DNA here is from genome assembly GCA_018703685.1 of Orius laevigatus. Taxonomy (NCBI): domain Eukaryota; kingdom Metazoa; phylum Arthropoda; class Insecta; order Hemiptera; family Anthocoridae; genus Orius; species Orius laevigatus. The sequence continues at coordinate 33,952 of JAGWEN010000808.1, forward strand.
TTTTTTTTTATTGTTTAGGCGTTTATGAGCTTCTGTTTCGTTGAAAAAGGGGCTTTGAAAGTCAGTTTTTCATTGGATTAGGGGTTTTAGAGCCTCTTTTTCATTGGATTAGGGGTTTTCAAGCCTCTTTTTCATTGGATTAGGGGTGTTCAATCCTCTTTTTCATTGGATTAGGGGTTCTGGAGCCTCTTTTTCATTGGATTAGGGGTTTTGGAGCCTCTTTTTCATTGGATTAGGGGTTTTGGAGCCTCTTTTTCATTGGATTAGGGGTTTTGGAGCCCCTTTTTCATTGGATAAGGGGTTCTGTAGCTCTTTTTTCATTGGATTAGGGGTTTTGGAGCCCCTTTTTCATTGGATTAGGGGTTTTAGAGCCTCTTTTTCATTGGATTAGGGGTTTTCAAGCCTCTTTTTCATTGGATTAGGGGTTCTGGAGCCTCTTTTTCATTGGATTAGGGGTTTTGGAGCCTCTTTTTCATTGGATTAGGGGTTTTGGAGCCACTTTTATTATTGTTTAGGCGTTTATGAGCTTCTGTTTCGTTGAAAAAGGGGCTTTGAAAGTCAGTTTTTCATTGGATTAGGGGTTTTAGAGCCTCTTTTTCATTGGATTAGGGGTTTTGGAGCCTCTTTTTCATTGGATTAGGGGTTTTGGAGCCCCTTTTTCATTGGATAAGGGGTTCTGTAGCTCTTTTTTCATTGGATTAGGGGTTTTGGAGCCTCTTTTTCATTGGATTAGGGGTTCTGTAGCTAATTTTTCATTGGATTAGGGGTTTTCAATCCTCTTTTCATTGGATCAGGGGTTTTTGGAGCCTCTTTTACATTGGATTTGGGGTTTTGGAGCTTCTTTTTCATTGGATTAGGGGTTTTAAAGCCTCTTATCCATTGGATTAGGGGTTTTCAATCCACTTTTACATTGGATTAGGGGTTTTCAATCCTCTTCATTGGATTAGGGGTTTTGGAGCCTCTTTTTCATTGGATTAGGGGTTTTGGAGCCTCTTTTTCATAGGAAAAGGTGTTTTCAAGCCCCTTTTTCATTGGATTAGGGGTTTTGGAGCCTCTTTTTCATTGGATTAGGGGTTTTCAAGCCTCTTTTTCATAGGAAAAGGGGTTTTCAAGCCCCTTTTTCATTGGATTAGGGGTTTTGGAGCCTCTTTTTCATTGGAAAAGGGGTTTTCAAGCCCCTTTTTCATTGGAGTAGGGGTTTTGGAGCCTCTTTTTCATTGGATTAGGGGTGTTCAATCCTCTTTTTCATTGGATTAGGGGTTCTGGAGCCTCTTTTTCATTGGATTAGGGGTTTTGGAGCCTCTTTTTCATTGGATTAGGGGTTTTGGAGCCTCTTTTTCATTGGATTAGGGGTTTTGAGCCTCTTTTTCATTGGATTAGGGGTTTGGAGCCTCTTTTTCATTGGATTAGGGTTCTGAGCCTCTTTTTCATTGGATTAGGGGTTTTGGAGCTCTTTTTCATTGGATTAGGGGTTTTGGAGCCTCTTTTTCATGGATTAGAGGTTTTTAAAGCCTCTTTTTCATTGATTAGGGGTTCTGGAGCCTCTTTTTCATTGGATTAGGGTTTTGGAGCCTCTTTTCATTGGATTAGGGGTTTTGAGCCTCTTTTTCATTGGAAAAGGTGTTTTCAAGCCCTTTTCATTGGATTAGGGGTTTTGGAGCCTCTTTTTCATTGGATTAGAGCGGTATGTCAAGCTCTTTTTCGTAGGAAAAGGGGTTTTCAAGCCCCTTTTTCATTGGATTGAGGGGTTGTTGCGAGCCTGGCGTTTCATTAAGGGAAAAGGGTGTTCAGCCCCTTTGTTTTTCATTGCGTAAGTAGGGGTTTTGGAGCCTCTTTTTGCATTGGATTAGGGTTGTGATTCAATCCTCTTTTCATTGGATAGGGGTTCTGGAGCCTCTTTTCATGGGATTAGGAGGGTTTCGGAGCCTCTTTTTCATGGATTAGGGTTTTGGAGCCTCTTTTTCATTAGGAAAAAAGGTGTTTCAAGCCCTTTTTTCATTTGGATCTACGGGGTTTTGCTTTATGGAGCCTCTTTTTCATTGGAAATGGGGTTTTCAAGCCTCTTTTTCATTGGATTAGTGGTTTTCAATCCACTTTTTCATTGGATTAGTTGTTTTGTATCCCTTTTTTCATTGGATTAGGGGATTTGAAGTAACTTTTTCATTGTTAGGAGTTAATTAGCTTCTTTTTCTATAAAAATCCTTTTTTTTTTTAATTGCAATTCGGTTTTCCAGCCTGTTTTTCGTTTGATTAGAGGTTTTAAAGCCACGTTTTCATTGGACTAGAGGTTTTAGAGCCTTTTTTTCATGACCTTTAGGGGTTTTATTTTTTTGTTAAGATTAATTGGTGTTTTTTTGTAGAAGGTGAAAGTAAAAGATGAGTTCATTAATAAGATAAGTGTGGGCGATGATACCCTTTGGCAGTGCGGGATATGCGAGAAGGTGGTCACAACGAAATTGAGTTTGACCGGCCACCTGCGAATCCACAGCCAAGAGAAGCCCTACAATGCGAATTCTGCGGAAACAATTCCGAGTACGAGCGAACCTTAACCACACCTCGTCACTCATACGGGCGACCAAAAAAAACACCTTGCCCCAGTCTGCAACCGTCGATTCGCTCGGAAATCTTCGTGAAGACCCACATGAGACCACACCGGCGAAAAGCCCTTCGCATAGCCACATCTGCAACTATCGCTTTTCGCAAAGCGCGACCGAAACCGCCACATCGCTCGCCATCATGAAAAAAAACACCAAAAAACCTCCACCGTGCTAAAAATAGTCAACAATTTGTCAAAATACCTAATCGAACTTCGTGCGCTTTGGCGTCAGGAGAGTTTTTAAGGTTTTTTTTTCTCGTTTTTTCGCGAATATCTCGAAAACCGTAAATAGTGGGCGAAATAATATTTAGTACAAAATTAAAGATAATTAAATTTGCCATAATTTTGAATTAATATGATTTTTTCGTAGGACCAAACGTTTCTGAGCTACGAGGTCGCAAAAAATCAGGGTTTTCTATTTTGACCTCTAAAGGACAGAAGACGTCATCTAATCTAAAAAGTGTACTTAATAAAAGTTGTAGAGAATTTAATTACCTTTTGAAATCAACTCTCAAAAAGCAATTAACGATAAATAGGCAGGAGTGGGGGTAAATTTCAAAAAATTTCAAAACAAATTTCATTCAAAAATTGAAATTTCAAAAAAATTAATAAAAACAAAATTAAAGCTTATACAATTTTCTACAGATTTAATTTACTAAGATTTTTTGTAGGACCAAAGGTTTCTGAGCTACGAGGTGACAAAAACGCGGGATTTTCGAGTTTTTGCTATAAAAAAAAAGTAAGATTTTAGAAAAGTCGGAAAAAAGCAAGGAAGGCGTTTTCTAATCAAAAAATCATGCTAAGTAAAAGTTGTAGAGAATTCAATTTCCATTTAAAATCAACTATCGAGAATCAATTAAAAATCAACAGCTAGGGGTGGGGATAAATTTAAAAAAAATACATTTTTTACTCCAAAGGACCTCGTAGCTCAGAACCGTTTTGTCCTACAAAAAATCTTAGTAAATCAAATTTGTAGCAAAGTTTATAAACCTTAATTTTGTTTTTATTCATTTTTTTGAAATTTCAATTTTTGAATGAAATTTTTTGAAATTTACCCCCACCCAGACTTTTGACCGTTAATGAGGGTTGATTCTTAAAGGTAATTAAATTCTCTACAACTTTTATTAAGTCAACTTTTTTGATTAGATGACGTCTTCTGTCCTTCAGAGGTCAAAATAGAAAGCCACGGTTTTTTTGCAACCTCGTAGCTCCGATACGTTTGGTCCTACAAAAAATCGTATCAGCTCAAAATTATAGGAAATTTAATCGTCTTTAATTTTGTACTAAAAATCTTTTCGCCTACGACCTACGGTTTTCGAGATATTAGGGAAAAAACGAAAAAAATCTCATTAAAAACGCTCTAGCGTCCAAAGGTTTCGGTTATGGACTTTTTTGTGGTTAACCAGGTTACCAATCTTATTTTTTTCCACCCCCAGGCTTAGTTTGACTGGACTACAACGTTGAAAAGTCAAAATATTACCTCTCCCTACCACAACCTTCCCCCCACCTCCCACTTCGGGATGTTTCTAAGGCTCAAAATAAAATAACTCGAACATATAATTCATTTATTGATAAAATACAACATGCCGGTTATTTATTTCCCAGAATACAACACGACAAACAACAATAAAATGTTAAAAAGGTCCTAAAATATAATTTTTATCAAAATATACACACATTGTATATACAAAGAGAGATTATCAAAAATTCAACATGAAAACTAGAACAGATATGTTTTTATTTAGGATCTGTGCCGAAAACTACAATTTGGCTCACTAACATGTCCTTCTATACTTTGTACTGCTCGAAATGAGCCAAATCCAGAAAAAATGGGAACAACAGCGCCCGTGGTGAGGAAAAAATGAACTAAAAGCGAATTGACCAATTAGAGAACAAAAAAACTAGAGGTTATAATTTGTTTTGCTATTCTAAGAGACAAGTGCCTTCTAAATAGGCCTTTTGGCTACTTTTTATAATTGAATTAGGCCAAATATGAAGGAAAAACAAATCCAAACGCACTTGCCTCATTGGCCTATGCCCAATGAAATCCAAAAGCATTTTTATTATCGATATCACATAAGTCTCCGCAGTTTTATGTTCAAACTTAAAGCTTATACTGAGCAGACAGATTACAGACAATAATAAAAATACTCTATAACAAGAGAAAAAACGGAAATATTTACATTTTTTTTATTTTACCCTCTCCTGTAGGCCAGCAAAAGGTACAATTTTGTACGGAAGCGTTATAAAGAAGCACACAAAATAAACTATCCAGTCTTAAAGTCAGTCTGTGTGAAAAAACACGAATAAATCCAAAATATTGTACACTTTCCATAGAGCTTCCTTTTTTGTTGGAAAAAAAAAATTTGTAAAAATACTGCCCCAGGGGCAGATTTGGATGGATTTGAAGACAAAAATTTTTTGACTGCACAAAATGAAAAAGTTGATTATCTGCCAGAATTGTGGCCTGACGAAAAAAAGTATCGAAGTAAACCCCCGTTAATTTTGAACAAGAAATCGATTGGAATCAATAACTTTTGGATCTGACGTACAGGGTACTCTGGAACGACCCTAACTTCGTTATTTCAAATACAAACCCTATGTTTTGACGCTGGAATTCGATTCTACGCTTGATTTCCAGTAACTTTTACTTACGACACTTTTTTGATAAGACCAAACGTTCCGGAGTTACGAATTTCTGGTCCACTTAAAGTGCTAATAACGCCAGAACGTTTGGTCCTATAAAAAAAGTGTCGTAAGTAAAAGTTACTTAAAATCAATCGTAGAATCGAATTCCACCTTCATAACATAAGGTTTGCATTTAAAATAACGAAGTTAGAGTCGTTCTAGAGCACCCTGTATGTCGTATCTAAAAGTTATTGACACCAATCGATCCCTCGCTAAAACCTAAGGGGGGTTTACTTAGATACTTTTTTTCGTCACGTCAAAAGTCTGGCAGATATGATTAAAATCGGTTTAAAATGGTCCAAAATTTCATCCTTCCAAATCTGACTAGGGCCCTTTGCAACATAAAAATAAACTACTTTTATTGTCAAAATGAGGAAATTTCTCTAATAATTTAACAAATAAATTTAAAAAACTTTATCCCTATAACCAGAGATTTCGGCCATTTTAAAAGATGGCGGATTTCGCGACTCTGGTGCACTCTAGGATTTAAAAGGAAAAACTTACAATAGCCAATCTAAAAGCGACACCGATATAGCTAACTAGATCTTGGGTGTAAATATTTTAAAACATTTATAAACACATTTTCCTCGACTTTTAAGGTCCAAGAGGATGGTTTTTCTGTGTTTTAATTTTTTTTAGAATTTTAAGGAATCTTTTCCCATGCAAGAAAAACGCCGGCGTTATTCCGAAATCATCGGAAGGTTAAATTAAGACAAAAAAAAAATTAAAAATGCATGGCGGGGCGGAACGCTGCCGCGTTCCTTGATAAAAAGCCGAAAACAAAGTCGACATATATACAAACACTAACTAAATGCGCTAGTTTGCAGTTTGTTCTCTCTCCTCGATGTTACAATATGGACTGATCTTTTGAAAAAATCGAATCCAAAAGAAACAATTATTTTTAGATAAAATGAAAAATGAAAAATACCGAAGTCATCGAGTTTAGCGGAAAAATGTTTTTTTCTCAGTCATGAGTTTTAATTTTTTTTTAGGTTTCCGAGTTGTTGGACCAGCGAATCCTCGTTTAGGACGTAAGACCTCTTCTGCGGCTGTCTTTTATCGTCGTTTTTCTGATAAATAAATAAATAAAATATAAAATATAACTAGCGATCTTATTTTGGATTTTAAACCTCTAATTCAATAAAACAGAGACCCTAATCCAAAGAAAAAGAGGCTCCAAAACCCCTAATCCAATGAAAAAGAGGCTCCAAACCCCCCTTTTTAAGCTCTTATTGAGCCAAAAAAGTACTATAGGAGCCCCATTGCCTCACCCCCCTGGGATAGGAGGGGGGATGACAGGACCGTGATCCGGACTTGACGGTCACCCATCCACATCCTAACCACGGATGAAAATGCTTAACTTCCAAGCATCCCCTAATCCAATGAAAAAGTGGCTTTAAAACCTTGATCCAATGAAAAAGAGGCTTCAAACCCCTAATCCAATGAAAAAGAGGCTTCAAAACTCCTAATCCAATGAAAAAGAGGCTCCAAAAGCCATAATCCAATGAAAAAGAGGCTTCAAAACCCCTAATCCAATGAAAAAGAGGCTTCAAAACTCCTAATCCAATGAAAAAGAAGCCTCAGAACCCCTAATCGAATAAAAAAGTGGCTTGAAAACCCCTAATCTAATGAAAAAGAGACTTCAAACCCCCTAATCCATTAAAAAAGAAGCCTAAAAACTCCTAATCCAATGAAAAAGAGGCTCCAAAACCCCTAATCCAATGAAAAAGAGGCTTCAAAACCCCTAATCCAATGAAAAAGTGGCTTCAAAACCCTTAATCCAATGAAAAAGTGGCTTCAAAACCCTTAACCCAATGAAAAAGAAGCCTCAGAACCCCTAATCCAATGAAAAAGTGGCTTCAAAACCCCTAACCCAATGAAAAAGAAGCCTCAGAACCCCTAATCCATTGAAAAAAGGCTTCAAAACCCCCTAATCCAAAAAAAGAGCCTAAAAACCCCAATCCAATGAAAAAACAGGCTCAAAAACCCTAATCCCAATGAAAAAGTGGCTTCAAAACCCTTAATCCAATGAAAAAGTGGCTTCAAAACCCTTAACCCAATGAAAAAGAAGCCTCAGAACCCCTAATCCAATGAAAAAGTGGCTTCAAAACCCCTAACCCAATGAAAAAGAAGCCTCAGAACCCCTAATCCAATGAAAAAGTGGCTTCAAAACCCCTAACCCAATGAAAAAGAAGCTTCAGAACCCCTAATCCAATGAAAAAGTGGCTTCAAAACCCCTAACCCAATGAAAAAGAAGCCTCAGAACCCCTAATCCAATGAAAAAGTGGCTTCAAAACCCCTAACCCAATGAAAAAGAAGCCTCAGAACCCCTAATCCAATGGAAGAAAAAAATTTATTTGGTTCAAAATTTCCTTCTAGGCTAAAAATAGTAAATAATTCGACTTGTAATGAATGGGCGGGGTCGCCTAGCTCTCATGACGTCACCGGTATACGATCAATAGCCGGCTCATTCAACCCGCCCATTCAAAAAATGCTTGAAGGGAGGAAAAAATTACCTGTTCGATGAGGAGTTTTTTGATGGTGTCGTAAACGGAAGGTTGGTACGACCGTGTATGATATGAGCGTACAGGGGTGGCAGGCCTGGGCATCACCACTTCGTCTTGTCCTTTATTGAGTGTCGGCGGTGTCGTCGTTTCGCTCCTTTTGTCGACCCAACGGTTTTCCATTTTGCTCTTCCGGTTTTCCATTCCTAAACGTCTTTCTTTGCCTCCTACAAGCGATTTTAGCTCTTGGACATCCCTGTCTTCTTTAACTGGGCCTTCTTTGACGTCACCGTAGACGTAGCCGTCGTCATAATCTGGGTTTTGCTTTTTCAAAGCGTCCCTGTACATTTGGGACATTATCAGGTTTTGGAGGAAGATGGCGTTCGCGTCGGCGTTTTGGTTGTTATAAAAGCCTTCTTGATCTTCATCTTCTTCGTCGTCGTCGTAAAGATATTCTGGGAGGAAATAAGGCATCTGGTATAGCCTGTACTTGTCGTATGGGTCTTGTGGGTAATAAAGATCGACTTCGTTGACCTCTTGGCTGTATGGGTCGTAATAATATGGGCGAGTAGGCCTTTGGTAGAGAAGCGGCAATGGCGCCCAAGCTCTTTGTAACCTCTTGCTACCTCCGACCATCGGATAGGAATTGACGCTCGACAAAAAAACAAGGACGAGCATCCCGGAAACCAGATTTTCCTTCATCTGCAACAAAATGAGAAAAAGATCAATTACGATCCTCATAAAGAAGCACTTAAAATTTCAAGTCGGCCCGAAGAGGGATGACAAATTGCAATGTTCTTTTTGTCATAGCGTTTTCTCAGCTCCCTGTTGACTGATCGACTTCAAATTTGGTACAGATCTTGTTCGATGTTATATAAAGGAGCCCTAAAAATTTCAAGTCGATCGGTCCACAGGGGGATGAGTAAACGCCTTTTTTTTATTTAAAGCCTCATACTGGGTTTTCTCAGCTCGCTGTTCACTAATCGACTTGAAATGTGGCACTAATCTTGTTCAATATGATATAATGGAGCCCTAAAAATTTCAAGTCGATCGCTCCACTGGGGGATGAATAAACGCCTTTTTTGAGTTGAGTCTTATACTGCGTTTTCTCAGCTCCCTGTAAACTAAACGACTTAAAATTTGGCACAAATCTGGTACAATATGATATAAAGAAGCCCTAAAAATTTCAAGTCGATCGCTCCACAGGGGGATGAGTAAACTCACTTTTTGAGTTGAGCTTTATACTGCGTTTTCTCAGCTCCCTGTTGACTTATCGACATAAAATTTGGCCCAAATCTTTTTCATTATCATATAAAGATGCCCTAAAAATTTTAAGTCGATCTCTCCGCAGGGGGATGAATAAACGCCTTTTTTGAGTTGAGTCTAATACTGCGTTTTCTCACCTCGCTGTTGATCAATCAACTTCAAATTTGGCCCAAATCTTTTTCAATATGATATAAAGGAGCCCTACAAATTTCAAGTCGATCGGTCCCCAAGGGGGCTGAGTAATCGCCTTTTTTGAGTTGAGCTTTACACTACGTTATCTCAGCTCCCTGTTGACTAATTGACTTCAAATGTGGCCCAAATCTTGTTCAATATGATATAAAGGAGCCCTAAAAATTTCAAGTCGATCAGTCCACAGAAGGATGAGTAAACGTCCTTTTTGATTTGAGAAACTGCGTTTTTTCTGCTCCCTATGGACCGATCGACTTGAAGTTAGGCACAAATGTTCTTAGATATAACAAGAGAGAGCCCTTAAAATTTCAAGTCGACCGCTTCAAAGGGGGATGAGTAATCGCCCTTTTGATCGTCGGTGGTGTGGGGAGGTGGTAGGAGAAGAGTGGTGGAGGTGGCGGATGGTGGGGGGAGTTAGAGTGTCAAAGATGGTGGGGCAGTATGGAGGGGAGGTTAGGGGAGAGTGAGTGGAGGTGATGGGAGGGTGGTGGTAGCGGGGAGTATTTTATGTTCAAGGAAAGGTCTTTAGAGCCCCAAATTTTTGAAATTAACTAATAACTTCGCAAATTTCTTAAATCATAAAATTCCACAAACACTCACGTCCAATATAAATAGCATACCTACTTAAAAAATAAATATATAATATAATATATATATATATATATATATATATATATATATATATATATATATATATATATATATATATATATATATATATATATATATATATATATACACACCTCCAAAAACTGGCATCAGTATTATATTATTTAACATATTTTGTGGTTTTTAATCAATAGGATCATCATCATGTCTTAAGGATAAAAGTGGGGGTAGCGCGCATGCTTCACCTGTTGATGAGTCCATCGAAATTGGACAAAAAATGAAAAAATAAAATAAAAATTGAATAGTTGATAATTTTTTTTTTGTGTGTGTAAAAATGTGGTTTACTTACTTTTTTGTTGGTAAGTTGTTTTGTTTGTTTGGAGTTGCGAACTGGTCGGGAGTAACGGAGGAAATGTTGAGAAAATGTGGTGGGGGACGGGTTTATATAATGGGGCTGTTGATCGCCCACGCGAAGGGGGGGCTTGAATGAAACCCCCGCGGGGCCCCCCCGGCCTTCCGAGGTCCCACCGGATTGGCCCGGGAGAGGCCGAGAGTCTCCCCCAGCCACCGACACCGCCTACGTAACGATGAATGGAAAAAGCCCCTGGCGGATTTTCCGGGAAACTCCGCTAATCGAAAACCCGTCCGCCCCCTTTAACTCGGAGGCTCACAAAAGGGTAATTCATCCCCTTTTATTCTCCTTGGAGTCCCTTTTTTTATAGCGAATATCTTCAATTTAAAACCATCCGGATTCCTTTTCCAGGAAAGCAATTGACGTCAAAGATATCCGCTTTCTTTCCATTTTTTCCATCGTTTTATTTATTTTAAAGTTGAGGATCAAATATTTTATTTACAATGCTATAAACGTCCATAACTTCCGCAATTTTTGATCAATTTCATTAATATTTATACCATTGGAAAGCTCTTTTCAAAATCTACAAAAGTTACCAAATGCATAAAATCGCTTAGACTACTCCTTAGCCCTTAAAAATGGACCTAAACTGGTAGTGTATGTACTGCTATAAACATCCATAACTTCCGTCATTTTTAACCAATTTTATTGATATCTATACCGTTGGAAAGCTCTTTTAAAGAGCTAAAAAAGTTACTTAATGCATAAAATCGCTCAGACCACTCCTTAGCCCACATAAATGGACCTAAACTGGTAGTGTATGGATGTACTGCTATAAACGTCCATAACTTCCGCAATTTTTGATAAATTTTATTAATATTCATACCATTGGAAAGCTCTTTTCAAAAGCTACAAAAGTTACCAAATGCATTAAATCGCTTAGACTACTCCTTAGCCCTTAAGAATGGACCTAAACTGGTAGTGTATGTACTGCTATAAACATCCATAACTTCCGTCATTTTTAACCAATTTTATTTATATCTATACCGTTGGAAAGCTCTTTTAAAGAGCTAAAAAAGTTAGTTAATGCATAAAACCGCTCAGACCACTCCTTAGCCCTAAAAAATAGACCTAAACTGGTGGTGTATGGATGTACTGCTATAAACGTCAGTACATACACTACTAGTTTAGGTCCATTTTTGAGGGCTAAGAAGTAGTCTAAGTGATTTTATGCATTTTGTAACTTTTTTAGCTCTTTAAAAGAGCTTTCCAATGGTATAGATATAAATAAATTTTATCAAAAATTGCGGAAGTTATGGACGTTTATAGCAGTACATCCATACACTATCAGTTTAGGTCCATTTTTGAGGGCTAAGGAGTGGTCTGAGCGGTTTTATGCACTAAGTAACTTTTGTAGCTCTTTAAAATATCTTTCCAACGGTATAGATATTGATAAAATCGCTATAAAATTGTGGATTTTACACAAGTTTTAATGTTTTGATCACGAAATCGTTGCATCGACTAGCATAGTTAATGTTCGTGGAGAGGAGAAAGTTATTGAGTTTCTCCTCCATACCATTTTTTAAATTTGTGTGTCGACTTAGTTATTTTAAAAAGGTTTTCTCGTATTTTTAGGGGAAAATGTAGGTCACGTAGATTACAGAGGGAGCGTTTATTAAAGGGCTTTTTTCGACCTCGTTCCCAGATATTTAGCCCACTTCTTAAATATTCATAGGACAAAAAAAAAAAGGGCTTAAGAATGGTAAACATTTGATTTTTGTTGGTGTGTGTGTGAATCTCATAAAGCACGCCCCCTCATATGCGAGGGCTGGAAACTTCCTGAAAGTTAATAGGATTTTCCGTGGGCGGAGAGCAATCTCCTCGATGACGTCATCTCGTTTTACCTCCTTTCTGACGTCAGTGGCTGACCTACTCTTCCGAAAACTATGGTTACCTGTCGACGTCATTTTTCGAAAGCCAAATCAGAGTCTCGTGAATCTAGAAAAAACAAGAGGTTCTGGTGAAACATGCAAGGCTTAAAGGTTGTGCGAAACTGTATAACCACGACGCCTAGTTTTTTCATTTTAATCTTAAATCCCCCCCCCATTTAAGCCCCCCCCCACAATAACCTCCAAACTTCATTTACTTAAATCACCCCCAACATAGATTACCCCCCAAAACACCTTTTATTTTATTCACTCCCCCCTAACTAACCTCTTTCATTAACCACAATTTCCCCCAAAAACCGCCTTTAATTTAATCCCCCCAACCTCCACGATTACCCCCAAAACAGCTTTTATTTTAATAACCCCCAAATTAACCTCTTTCATTAACTTTAATCCCCCCAAACACCTCCACGATTAGGTACCCCAAAAAATGAATTTATTTTACCTCCCCCCCAACTAACCTCTTTCATTGACTTTAATCCCCCCAAACACCTCCACGATTACCCCCAAAAATGCATTTATTTTTAACCCCCAACTAACCTATTTCATTAACTTTAATCAAACACCTCCACGATTACCCCCCCAAAACAGCTTTTATTCTATTCCCCCAACTAACCTCTTTCATTGACTTTAATCCCCCCCAAACACCTCCACGATTACCCCCAAAAATGCATTTATTTTTAACCCCCAACTAACCTATTTCATTAACTTTAATCCCCCCCCCCAAACACCTCCACGATTACCCCCCAAAACAGCTTTTATTCTATTCCCCCAACTAACCTCTTTCATTGACTTTAATCCCCCCCAAACACCTCCACGATTACCCCCAAAAATGCATTTATTTTTAACCCCCAACTAACCTATTTCATTAACTTTAATCCCCCCAAACACCTCCACGATTACCCCCCAAAACAGCTTTTATTCTATTCCCCCAACTAACCTCTTTCATTGACTTTAATCCCCCCAAACTAACCTCTTTCATTAACCACAATTTCCCCCAAAACCGCCTTTAATTTAATCCCCCCCAACCTCCATGATTACCCCCAAAACAGCTTTTATTTTGCCCCCCACCCCAAACTAACTTATTTCATTAACTTTAATCCCCCCAAACACCACCACGATTACCCCCAAAACAGCTTTTATTTTAATAACCCCCAAACAAACCTTTTTTATTAACTTTAATCCCCCCAAACACCTCCACGATTAACCCAAAAAATGAATTTATTTTTACAACTAACCTCTTTCATTGACTTTAACTCCCCCCAAACTAACCTCTTTCATTAACCACAATTTCCCCCAAAACCGCCTTTAATTTAATCCCCCCCCCCCAACCTCTATGATTACCCCTCAAAACTCCTCTTCACTTAAATACCCCTCCAAATCGCTTTTATTTTAGTCCCCCAAATCCCCCCACAACATTCAACAACCCCCAAATCTCATTAACTTCAATCCCCCCCAACACCCCCACGATTACCCCATAAAACCCTGTTCACTTGATTCCCCCCCCCCCAAAGAGCTCTCCTTTACCCCAATCGCTTTTATAATCCTCCCCAATATTCCTAGACTCCCCCCCCCCAAAAAAAAATTTGTCTTATACATAGTACCAGATCTGCTGGACCTATGCATGACGTTTTTTTTCGCGCCTTCAATTAAAATGAATTAATTCAAAATAAAGTTTAGAAGAAAAAATAAATGTTCCCGATAAGTAGGTCAGGTTGTGAGGGTGAGATAGGCCCAGGGTCCTCTTGAATAGAAGGCACCCTTTCCTCTGATTTCGCGTGTCGTAGGGGGAGGAAGTCTGCCTCTAAAAATAGATTCGGGGGCGGCCCCCGGGGGCCCAGGGGTCCGGGACCTCGCGAAATCAATAACGGCCGCTCTTTAGCCGGGATATCGCCTCCCCCCCTCGCCCAAACCCACAACCCCCACTACCACCCCCAACCACCTGTTAAACACTAAAGATTCTCATTCCGACCCTATCAACGAATTTTTTGAATGAATATCCCGAATATGAATCAAAATATATACAACCCACCCCAATAGTCCAGTCAATATATACATTGAACATGGAAAAAATTGGGGACTTAACGACACTTTTACAGTTTGTTCGGGGCTATGGTGGGATGACTCTCTTAATTTTTCGAACTCGAGAAACCTGTGCTACCCTCAGGAGGGGCGAAAAACCAAGCTGATTTTCGGTTTTTTGCCTATAAGTCCTAAACTAAGCGTTTTATGACAAAACACACTCTATTCAATATTGTAGGGCATACAATTTTCAACAATTTTTGACTTAATAAATTTTCCCGTAACCTTACTGCTTATCGAGATACGACCTATCAAAGTTTGAGAATTTCAAAAAACAGATGGTTTAGGCCCTCTGACAGATGGTATTTTAAATACTAATTTTTGGGTCATATCTGACATAAGAAGACATAAAAATCATCGTCAGCCATTTGAAAGTGGTTGAGAAGGGGTGGCAGACGGCCAGCGTCAGGCTGACGGTGGTTTGATTTCCACTTTGGTAAGCTTTACGGGAGAACGCCAAGTCCCAGCAAGTCCGTACGGGACTCATTTTAAAGGTAATTTAATTACTAAGGGCGAATACTAAGAGTCAAATTTCGCTATCGTTTATGGTTTGGAAGTGGTAAGGCTTTGAACTTTGAAAAATTTCCAATATTTTCACATTGTGTCATACATTTAGTGGTGCTACGGGAGAACGCTGAGTCCTAGCAAGTCCGGATTAGTCTCATTTTAAAGGTAATTTAATTGCTAAGGACGGATACTAAGAGTCAAATTTCGCTATCTTTTGTGGTTTGGAAGCAGTCAGCGATTTAGTGAAACGAGAAATTCGCGATCTAGACAAAGTAATTTATGTTTTTGTTGACCATTTCGAAACCATAAAAGATAGCGAAATTCGACTGTTAGTATTCATCCTTAGTAATTAAATTACTTTTAAAATGAGACTAATCCGGACTTGCTGGGACTTGGCGTTCTCCCGTAAAGCTTACTAAAGTGGAAATCAAACCACCGTCAGCCTGACGCTGGCCGTCTGCCACCCCTTCTCAACCACTTTCAAATGGCTGACGATGATTTTTATGTCTTCTTATGTCAGATATGACCCAAAAATTAGTATTTAAAATACCATCTGTCAGAGGGCCTAAACCATCTGTTTTTTGAAATTCTCAAACTTTGATAGGGCGTATCTCGATAAGCAGTAAGGTTACGGGAAAATTTATTAAGTTAAAAATTGTTGAAAATTGTATGCCCTACAATATTGAATAGAGTGTGTTTTGTCATAAAACGCTTAGTTTAGGACTTATAGGCAAAAAACCGAAAATCAGCTTGGTTTTTCGCCCCTCCTGAGGGTAGCACAGGTTTCTCGAGTTTGAAAAATTAAGAGTCATCCCACTATAGCCCCGAACAAACTGTAAAAGTGTCGTTAAGTCCCCAATTTCTTCCAGCAGACCCCCTTTTTTTTGCTCTGGCGACTGGACTACAAACACAATCTTTTTCAACAAATATTTCAATATTGCCAACTCTAAATCTAAACTACAGCGCTGCCAACTTCTTTTGAGATAGTAAAACCATATTTGTGGAATAGGGGGTGGGTAAGTTAGGGAGGAAGGAGGGGGAGTTGGGAGGTTGAAGTGTGGGGGAGGGTAGAGGAGGTGATGGGGAGGTTGGGGAGAGTTGAGGAGGTGATGGGAGTGTGGTGCCCGATGTGAGGGAAGGTGGTAATGGTCCTGGGAGAAATTTTGTGGAATTTAATAAAACTCGAAGGTTTTTTGATCGAATAAATAAGAAAAATAATCATTGTAGCTGATATATGAAGGTTCCAAGGGATGAATTATGTATTCGAGGTAGATGCGGGAAAAGGGAACCCACCTTTTGAAAGGTCAAAGGTTAGAAGGCCGCCTCCCTTTTTTCCACTCCCGACAGATAACTTCATTTCGAAAAACGTGACAAACTCATCATTTTATTATCTTTTTTTCTGTCTCTACAATATTACTTAGCGGGGCGGAATACTGCGTTTCATAGATAGAATTTTTTTTTTTTTTTTTTTTTTTAAATGTTCAATTTGGAAACAAAACCGGATTTAGGGTCGATTGGATATTCGAAACGTGAGTTTCGGAAAGAAATGAGTTTTTTCAATAATTGAATTTCCATCGAGGACTTCATGTGGGTGACATTTTTTTCAACATTCAAGTAAAAGTTGGATGACCAAAAGTCTGGCCACTCTATCCCTCTTTTTTGAATTGCCTTCAAAGATGTGTTTGGACTAGTGTGGGGTGAACATAATGAGTTGTACATAAATTCAATAAAGAAAAAAAAAACTTATCCTCCAACAACCTAAAGAATATTCAGTTTTTCGCCTATATCACGAAAACGAAGCGTCCTAGCGACATGATCACTTAGTTTAAAATTAAAGATGACAAAATTTTCAATAAAATTTACTTCAGACTTTTTTCCATAGGATGTTTCAATATCGAGATATCCGATCTTCCAAATAGTTCATCTACAAAAGACGAATTTTTGGGCCCACATCGTTTGATCTTTTGAGGATCGAGGATCTTTTCAGTTTTTCGCCTATATCTCGAAAACGAAGCGTCCTAGCGACATGACCACTTAGTTTAAAATTAAAGCTGACAAAATTTTCAATAAAATTTACTTAATACTTTTTTCCATACGATGTTTCAATATCGAGATATCCGATCTTCCAAATAGGTCATCTATAAAAGACGACTTTTTGGCCCCACATCGTTTGAGGATCGAGGATCTTTTTAGTTTTTCGCCTATATCTCGAAAACGAAGCGTCCTAGCGACATGATCACTCAGTTTAAAATTAAAGAAGACAAAATTTTTAATAAAATTTAATTAATACTTTTTTCCATACAATGTTTCGATATCGAGATATCCGATCTTCCAAATAGGTCATCTATAAAAGACGAATTTTTGGCCCCACATCGTTTGATCTTTTGAGGAAGAGCTATCGACTAGCTCATTTCTATGAGTAAAATAAAATCAATAACTGGTCAAAATATCTAAGATACATAATTTAGGGTTTAGGGAGCCTCTGGGCGCTACTCGAAAGGTTAAAGTTCATCGTTGCTTCCATCTTGACCGTCAGAAAAAAAAATTTTTTTCGACCTTTTTTGTTAATCTTGGAATTATGCTCCCGTCCTCGAAAAACAAGTCTTTCGTGGAAATTTTCCTCGGAAAATATTAGTAACCACAGTAACGGAATATCGATTATGACGTTGATGTTGTTCTTGCTAAGGGAAAAGTCAGAAAGGGGTTGAAACAATCGCGGGAAGGGCCGGAAAAATAGTGGGAGGGTGGGGGGAGGGTTAGAGGGGGTAGGGGGAGGATGAGCGTCTATTTTCGTCCACGACTTTAATTTTGTCTTGTTATTCGACTTTCAGATAAAAAAAAATCGATTTTGACGAAGAAACAAACAAAAAGTATTTTGAATATAACTTAACATCCCCCACCCTACTCAACAGTTGGGGAGGTGGGCGGAGGTTCAAGGAGGGTAGCTGAGGTGATAGGAGAGGGCTGTAAAACCCAAATTTTTTTTTATAGGTTCTATCTGGCTTTTGTGACACGAGATTGGGATTTTGGTGTTTTCGATTAGCTTTTTTCATCACTTTGACGTCAAAGTCCTAATTACGATTTTTTTTTTTTTTTAACTTTTGACTTCAAAGGGCTTTTATTCTCAATCTAAAAGCCTAATTATCTAGAGACCTGAAATAATTAGGAAAAAATGCTTTTAATACGTTTTAATCTTAAAATCTTCATTATATCAGCCATAAATAACCCTCGTTATTTGATTTTGGTAAATGAGAAAATTCCTATTTTTGGTCAACTTTAAGGCTTTTTGATTGGAAACACGGAATCTAGCGTGTTTAGATAAGCTAAATTTACGTCTTATAATATTTTTAGGAAAAAATCAACACTTTCAATGCGGCACAATTTCATCGCTGGACGTTAAAATCCCACTGGTACGATTTTTGACTCATTTGGATAGTTATAGCGCTCATAATAAATATTTTCACTGGATTAGGGGTTTTTGAGCCCGCTTTTCACTGGATTTGGGGTTTTAGAGCCTCTTTTTCACTGCATTAAGAGGTTTTAAGAGACTTTTTCATTGGATTAGGGGTTTTCGAGCCTGATTTCATTGGATAAGGTTTTTAAGCCACTTTTTCATTGAATTATCGGTTTTGAGCCTGCTTTTCATTGAATTAGGGTTTTTGAGCCTGTTTTTCACTGCATTAAGAGGTTTTAAGAGACTTTTTTATTAGATTAGGGGTTTTCGAGCCTGTTTTTGATTGGATTAGAGGTTTTTAAGCCACTTTTTCATTGATTATCGGTTTTTGAGCCTGTTTTTCATTGAATTAGGGGTTTTTGAGCCTGTTTTTCACTGGATTAGGGGTTTTTGAGCCTGCTTTTCACTGGATTTGGGGGTTTTTAGAGCCTCTTTTTTACTGCATTAAGAGGTTTTAAGAGACTTTTTCATGGATTAGGGGTTTTCGAGCCTGATTTTCATTGGATTAGAGGTTTTTAAGCCACTTTTTCATTGAATTATGGTTTTTGAGCCTGTTTTTCATTGAATTAGGGGTTTTTGAGCCTGTTTTTCACTGGATTAGGGGTTTTTGAGCCTGCTTTTCACTGGATTCGGGGTTTTTAGAGCCTCTTTTCACTGTATTAAGAGGTTTAGAGACTTTTTCATTTGATTAGGTGTTTTCAAGCCTCTTTTTGATTTGATTATGGGTTTTTAAGCCACTTTTTCATTGAATTATCGGTTTTGAGCCTGTTTTTCATTGACTTAGGGGTTTTTGAGCCTGTTTTTCACTGGATTAGGGGTTTTTGAGCCTGCTTTTCACTGGATTGGGGTTTTAGAGCCTCTTTTCACTGCATTAGAGGTTTAAGAGACTTTTTCATTGGATTAGGAGTTTTCGAGTCGGTTTTCATTGGATTAGAGGTTTTTAAGCCACTTTTTCATTGAATTATCGGTTTTTGAGCCTGTAAATAAATATATATACCATAATAATAAAATAATATAATAAACATCTGTTTTAGTCTAGTCATGTCAGAAAGCGAAATAGTTCAAAGTGAAGAAAGTCTATTCACGAAATATTCAAATGAGCTTTCAGAAGATGAAAATTCCCAGTTCGTTTCAAAAAATTAAAATTTTTTAGATCGGCGAAGAAAAATTTGAACTTCAAATTGCTCTCTTGATCGACGCGTGTTGAAAAGCATCGACGATAACCAAAGCTGTCCGATCTTCTCAGACTGAGTTCCGATGCATTTTTGGACAGAATCGAAGAATTCAGAACCCGGAGGACATCATCGTAAACTAGTCAAAATCTCAAAAATCCGACTATTCGGATTAGCGAGATTATAAAAATGACCGGATTACCGAGATTCTATTTAGGAATATAGCGGCGACATCGATGGACTCCGAAGAAAGTTCGAGGCAATCGGAAAGCGAAGCGATTTCCGTTTTTCCTTCCACGCTTCCCAAAGAGGTTTTTTCAAGTTCTGACACCAATTCGACATTTCGAGCTAAAAAGCATAAAAGGTATAAACTTTAGCATTTTTTCACGATGACGTCATCCTTTCAAGGAAGTCGACGAGCCTCTGCAGCAAATGCAGCTGCATAGAAAACGACGTCGCCAGATACGAGGTCGTCAAAACGGTCGGAAAGAATTTACTCAAAAAGAGAATTTTCAAGAATTTAGTCGCCGAGTATACGAAACCTGAAAATGCATGCTTGAGGATACCTATCAAGGAAAAGACGCCAAAGTCAATGTAAGGGCATAAATTAACCGACTTAAAAAAAGCCTCAATCCAATGAAAACGACGACAGCAAACCCTAATCCAACGAAAAAGAAGCTTTGCAACCCATAATTCAGTGGAAAAGAGGCTCCCAAATCTCTAATACAATGAAAAAGTGGTTTAAAAACCTCTAATCTAGTTAAAAACAGGTTCGCAAAACTCTAATTCGATGAAACAGTTCATTCGAAATCCCTAATTGAATGAAAAACATGCTCGAAAACACCTAATTCAATGAAAAAGTGGCTTCAATGCCCCTAACCTAGTGAAAAACAAGCTCAAAATCCCCTAATTCAATGAAAAAGTGGCTTGAAACCAATAATCCAATGAAAAAGAGGCTCAAAAAACCATAATCCAATGAAAAAGTGCATTAAAATCCCCAATGCAATGAAAAACAGGCTCGAAAAGTTTTTGACAGAAACCCCTAACCCAGTGAAAAACCGGATCAAAAACCGATAATTCAATAAAAAAGTGGCTTAAAAACCTCTAATCCTATGAAAAAAGGGGCTTCGAAAACCCTAATCCAATGAAAAAGAGGCTCTAAAACCCCTAATCCAGTGAAATACAGGCTCAAAAACCCCTAATTCAATGAAAAACAGGCTCAAAAACCGATAATTCAATGAAAAAGTGGCTTAAAAACCTCTAATCCTATGAAAAACAGGCTCGAAAACCAATGAAAAAGTCTCTTAAAACCCCCAATTCAGTGAAAAACAGGCTCACAAACCCCTAATCCAGTGAAAAGCAGGCTCAAAAACCCATAATCCAAAGAAAAAGAGGCTCTAAAACCCCTAATCCAGTGAAAAACGGGCTCAAAAACCCCTAATCCAAAGAAAAAGAGGCTCTAAAACCCTTAATCCAGTGAAAAACAGGCTCAAAAACCCCCAATTCAGTGAAAAACAGGATCAAAAACCCCTAATGCAATGAAAAAGTGGCTTCATAGCCCCTATTCCAATGAAAAAGAGGATCAAAAACTCATAATCCAGTGAAAAACAATCTCGAAAACCCCTAATCCAATGGAAAACAATACCTAAAACGCTTTAAAACCAATGAAAAAGACGCTTATAAACCCTTAATCCAATGAAAAAGGGGCTTAAAAACCCCTAATCCAATGAAAAAAGGATTTAAAACCCCTAATCCAATGAAAAAGAGGCTCCAAAAAACCCTAATCCAATGAAAAGAGGATTGAAAACCCCTAATCCAATGAAAAAGAGGCTCCAAAAACCCCTAATCCAATGAAAAGAGGCTTAAAAACCCCTAATCCAATGGAAAACAATCCCTAAAACGCTTTAAAACCAATGAAAAAGACGTTTAGAAACCCTTAATCCAATGAAAAAGAGGCTTAAAAACCCCTAATTCAATGAAAAATTGGCGTCAAAACCCCTAATCCAGTGAAAAACAGGCTCAAAAACCCCTAATTCAATGAAAAAGTGGCTTCACAGCCCCTATTCCAATGAAAAACAGGATCAAAAACTCATAATCCAGTGAAAAACAGGCTCAAAAACCCCTA